>SNQN01007574.1:17626-28746 GCA_008642245.1 Bassia scoparia | reverse complement strand
TGAAAACTTGCCTTTTTAGGGTCTGTTAGGGCCCTAGCTCTCTCTCAATTCATCTTGTGTGTTGCAAGGGGTGTCTTATCATCGGCCGTATTGGTCTAGGGACAAATGTAGGTATCTACAGAAACTCCCACTTTGGTTGAGTTTGTAGAGACCAAAGTATTGTAAAATGAAAGCCAAAGTACCCGGTATCTGCAAAACAAATGCATTAATTTTACCTGCACCTGCGMTTGCTATTCCTTTCTTACTTGCTCCTTGAATACTTGTTTCTTGTCTACTGTACCTTGTGTTGATGTTGCTCATGTCTGTGCTAGTGTTGTGCCTGTGCCCTTTTTCTTGTTTGCATTCCTTCCTTCACTAGGGAATTTTGTGAATGTGCCTCTGATGTTGCTTGCTTCATGGGGAATTGATGCCTTCACCTTCTCCTTTGYTTTCAATTGAGAACTTTGCATTCGTGCCTTTGGAACTTCKCACCTTTGCTTGTTTGACTCTGAACTTCACGCTTTGGGATTTAACGAACATCACGTTTAAGTATAACTTCTTTCCTTGGAACTACACATCTTGATTTTTGCTTTTCATCTAACTTTGTCTTTGTCACGGTGAAAGTAAGACCATTCCTTGGTTGTCATTGTGAGAGAGCATAAGATCTTTTTACGCCTTTGTTCTCGCTTAAACTTTGATGCTTTTGTTTAATAGCTTCTGCCTTATTTGAAATTTTGATTCTTTTACTTTCTTCTTTGCTTCAGAATCTACCTGGCTGCGTACTACATCTTCATTTTCTCTTTGAACATTCGGCGCATTTGCTTAATTGCTTGTGCTTTCATCTGGCCRATACTTATTGCTTCATCTTCGCTTGAGAATCTGMTGCTCTTACATCTGACTCAAAATGATTTCACGAACATCACGTTCAAGTGGAATTTCACAAACTTCACGTCCAAATAGCTCTTCACGAACTTTAATTTACGAAGTTCACGTTCAAAGGGTTCTTCACGAAGTTCAKGTTCACGAACTTCTCGTTCAAAGGGTTCTTCACGAACTTCATGTTCACGAACTTCTTGTTTAAAGGGTTCTTCACGAACTTCACGTTCAAATGGTTCTTCACGAACTTCATGTTCACGAACTTCTTGTTTAAAGGGTTCTTCACGAACTTCACGTTCAAATGGTTCTTCACGAACTTCACGTTCACGAACTTCACGTTCACGAACTTCACGTTCGAATGGTTCTTTGCGAACTTCACGTTCAAATGAGACTTCACGTCTTGGGGAACTTTATGTTTGGATTCTTGTTGCTCGATCTGCTCTTGCCCGCTTATCTCTTTTATGATGAGTCTATCCACGAACATTTCTTCACTTAACGTTGCGATGTCTTTTGCTGATGCGTGCTTGATCTGCTTATGCCTGCCTACTTCTTCTTCGGCTCAACAGGAGTCTTTTGACTCCAGCTTTGTTCTTTGCTTTTGACTTTTGCTCTGCCCTTGTCTATGACGATTGTCCCTTGTAAAATGTATGGCATGACGTCTTGTAATGCTGGTGCTTTAAATTGGAGAAGGAATAGGCATTCCTGCACTTGTATTGGTATCTTCTAAATGTTTACTTGGAAGAGCCGACTGATGTCTATAAGTTAACCCCCAGAACATTGTGCTTGGCTCGGGAAGCCYATCCTTGTTTGCTAGGCAAGGAGCCCAATGTTTGTGTAGATACCCTGATCCGTTGCTGACGTGAGATGRTGGACTGTATCTTACACAAAACTTGGCTTTGRTGAGTTGCGAGATGTCAGTGATAACGTGATWAGCTTCGCTTTGGGGTTAGCCCCCCTGGCTATGTACCTAAAAAAATTGAACTTAAAGGTGGACCCTAGCTTTGCATTGGTTTCTTTTAGGATACGCTTAGACTCCTTAGTCTTGAGTTGACTTGCTTGACTTTGCATTGGTGCCTTTGTGAGCTGACTGACTCTATGCATGCAACTTATATGATGCTTTGACTTGACTCTTTTGCAACTTTTGTGTTTTGACTATGGACTCACAAGTAAACTCAGCTTAGACCTAGTATGCAAGGACTATAGTGCAAAGATTTGTGGAATGCAATGACTTTTATTGAACACTAAGTCAAGGAAGCAAATACATGTTTATGTAGTTTTTGAAATATATGCAAGATAGAGCCTTCTTGACTAAAGTTTAGGCTCAAGCCCCCAACATGTTGAGATGAAAGCTTCCTTTGCAAACTTTGATGAAAGAGGCATTGTGTGGCTATCATTAGTGCAATGGTAGCCCCCTAAATTACGGGCCTATTGTGAAGGTGTTGGGTTAGAATGAACCTTTGCTGTGATGGGGTGTTTTAACGTATGGAGCCTTTTAGTGTTGCGGTGTTATGTAGATGCATTTATTACATCTTATTGTAGTTGTAAGGTTTGGCTGAAAGGTAACTATGAACCTACTGTTGTCGTTTGATCTCTTTAAATGCTAATTCATGTGTGGGCTTCATTGAGTGTACAGGGCACGCTTTCTGGCAGGTTTCCTGATTCCGCTTAGTGAGTCCGCCAGGATCTTCTGAAATCAATTGCCGAACCACGATACTGACATCATGTCTTGAACTCTGAGTTTGTTACAGTCTGTGTCTTGACATTGAGCATCGGGACTGGTTTTGAGCATTGGCGGGCGAACATAGGAAGCGCGACATGGGTAATATGATATTGGTCGAAGTGGTGAATGTGCTTTTAAAATGTAAGGATATGGCTTGCGTTTTTGTTGTCAACCCTAATGACTCTGAGTGGTGGTGTAAAGTATCATTGCATAGCTTGTAGGGCACAAGTATTGATGCTTTGCTAACTATGGCTGTATTAACGAAGATGTAACTTACGTCAGGAACTTAAGTGTGGTGATCCCTCGGCAGAGAGCATATTTCTGGAATGAGGACCCTTATGCCGATGTAAGCCTCAATGAAACGTAAGCCTGCCTGTAAGTCATGGCATTTGTGGAGACTGTACTGATGCTGCAAGCAACCAACCTTATGGCACGTACCATTATGGGCCATGTTTACTCTACTTCTAAATTTGGTTGTGACACTCAGTCAAGACTTGAGTTTTACTGCTCATTCGGGAAAGGAAAAGTATATAGGACTTATTTGTTGATGCAGAGCCCTACACTTTGAGACAGTTGAGTTTTAATGTTTAGACATGACACCATTTGAGGCAAAGCCCCCCGGGCTGTTTGGAGCTGGTTGATGGCAATTTTTTACTACATTAGAAGAGTCTGACTACAAAGAAAGCAACATCAGCAACATGGACTAATAGGCAAGCAAAAAAGAAGGGCAGCAATAGCAACTGTAAGGTGCAGTAAAACTAAGATTTTAGTTTTGCAGGTATCTCCTGGGTATTTGGATTTCGGAATTTTGATTAGACCTTTCGTCGTTAAAAATCAGTTCGATAAAGTGTGGTTCGGGGCTTTCTATAGATATCCAATTATGTTCCCTAAGCCCCATACAACACAATGAATACAACAGTCCCTGCAACGAACAACAGACTAAGTTGAAAGAGATAGGGCCCCATACAGAGAACACGTAAAAAGACAAGTTTGTCAACTACACCAAAGGGTGTCACAATGCATCCTAAAGTAATGCTACCCATATTAATGTGTTTAATTTCGGCAAAGAAGTTAACTTTTGGTTAAGGATGTAATTTCTTTCTGACGTTTATTGGAAGTTGTAGAATTTTGCACTAGCACTTGTTGTCATTTTGTGTGAATTTTAAGCATATTATTTGTAACCATGAACATATATTTCGATAACTTAGAAAAAAAATTATGAATAGCAATTTCAAAATTCATGAAATTTTAATCAATTCGCACAATTATTTTATTAAGGAGTGTTTTGATGATATGGTTCCCATAAAAAATTATTGGTGGACTCTGGTGAAAAAATAATTGGGATGAATTCCTAAGACAAACACGTGTTACGCGGCAACTGATTATGTCGTGAGTAGACTTTGGGGCTTGCTGACCGAGTCTTGGCGACGCACACGTAATATTTCCCATATATTCAGTCATTAATTGATTGTGTAACATAATGTTCTCAATCAAATAAAGGGGATCAGTTAGATTATTTTTGATTCATTTTTTATTCTCATAACACGCATTTTCACAAATTAGGAAAGATTATATATCAGCGGAAAGAAAAAGGCAAAAACCTGGGCGACAACTCCACCAAGGTCGCAATCGTCTGGCTGCGTGACGCCTAAGTTCTGTTCCTCTCATCGTGATCTGTACCGTTATCTATAAATCCAAGAAATCGGGGCTTCACAACAAATCGCACTTCCTACGGAGACAACCTCTGGCGAATTCCCTCTCTCCTCTCGCTCTTCCATCTCTGCTGTTTGCCCTGTCTTCGCGCTGGTGTCTCTCTCTCTGATTCTCTTCCTCTCTCTCTTCTCTCACTAGACAAAGGCCAAAAAGGACAAGATATAGTATCACAGTTCCCATGAATCTATGATGAGCGTGCGGAACTCAAGGGATGACGGTAGAATTGCAAGGTCCTTGACGAAGGCCGAAAGGAAAACGAACAACATCAATCCCCAACGTTCTCGACGAAGGCCGAAAAGGACAAGACAATTCAATAGGAAACATAGTTAGCATCAACCAGGACTAATAGGCAAGAATGAACGAAGCATCAGATGTAACAAAAAAAGAAATCGAGTATATAAATATTAACCAACGAACCGACTTGTTTGGCAATTGTGTGGATTATCAAAATACGTCTTGGCTGTTTTTTCTTTATTATGGGAGATTAAGGGAGTTCTTTATTAGACTAAGTGATATTTATTTTTTGCCTTATGTGGGTGTGTTATGACTTTGTTTGTAGTTTTACAATTGTGTAGGTATCAATGTAGATGGGTTAGTACTTTGGACTAAGAATGTAGTTTTCAGAAGTATTATTGCATAGGAATCAAGTTTAAAATATAAGATTTTTAGATTGGTTAGGATATCTGGGTGGTTACGTTCAGTTTTGCCATTAGTATATAAAAATGGCTTGGGTTAAATGTATTGTGACGTAAATGTCAATAGCATGTAAGATTTTTATTTTTCTTGTATGTGGTGATAATAGTTATATAATAATGTATTTTTAGAAAGAGTACTAATTGGAGTTATCGTTGTTTAATATTAAACACGATTGGGTTAACATTCTCTTTTTTAGTATCTGGGTATATCATTCTCGTGAAACATTATTTTTTTAACTATTTGGCGTGTTGTAAAAATGTCTTTTTGGATTTCGAATATACTTAATTTTGGATCATACTTCCTAACAGGCTTATGTCACTAGTATTTGTAATATATAGGTAAAATCATCAAATGTTTGGCTTGGGAACTTTGTGTTGCTGATTGAAATATAATATGTCTTTAGTCTGGCAGCACCTAGATTTTAACAGCTTTCAATGAGTTTTTTGATAAGTAGCCAGATGAATGTTCTTGCGGGGGTTTATATATAGTAAGGAGTGAGGTAGAGTTTTAATAAAATCTTTTTGGTGTATTGCTGATGATGCTTAATGGATCAATTTCTTGAGACGTTAGAGTAGATGTTGATTTTTGAATGTTTTGGTTTAGTGGGTTTTCTTAGAAGTGTGCGTGTTTCTGTCGGTGATTGTTTTGTAGTGAAAGATGCATGTTGGAGATTTAGGATTGTTGAAATGCAGGTAACTTCTATTGATAAAGGATTAGAAGATTAGGGATCCTTTAACATCTAAAGTGGGATACAATCTTTGATAAGTCAGACAGTCGAGATCCGGACGAGGATTATCATCTGTACTTTCTATTCAGACTTGGTTGTGTGAGTGTATAGGTTGAATGATTATTATTTGAATAGTTAGAGATGTGAGCAATGCTGAGAAGTTTGGAGAAATTTGGCTGAGTGATTTGGGTCCTGTGAATGAGAAACATCGATATTTAAGCTTTTGTTATTTACCTGAGCCCGTCTAGGACTATTTGTTAGAGTTTCGCAGACTAATATTGTTTGGCGTGAAGAATTTGGTTAATTAAGGTATTGAAAAGTATTGAGATATCTGATATTTAGACAATTTGATTATTTGCTAGCAATCTTAGAATTTAGACATAAATGTGGTCATCAAGATTTATTGTACACATAATTAGTGTTCTAAAGTGACAATTATTTGTCTGTTTTGGCATGTGTGGTATTGTCGTGGTGGTTATTATGGGGAAGCACTGAGTGGGATTGATAATTTTCTGGAGAAGGTTAATACTGATTCGAAATGGTTAGTATCGCTTTTTATATGAGTTTTACACAACGAGTGGGGGAAAAAGAAGCTATCAAGGAGAACTGTAATATGTTATTTGTACATTTTGATCATTAGTATTCATTTATGTAGTTTGTTGGTGATTAATGACCATTTAACTTTTTTATTTTTCCATGTAAAAGGTTTCTTTCAAATGTATGTTTATTAGAAGGGTTTGCAAGGTGAATTTTTGAGGGGGATGATCTAGCGTTAAGGATTACAAGATTTGATAAATTGGTCTTAGTAATCTGTATTTTGACTTTCTTTTGATCTTGATTGTGTGTTTATCGATGTATGTTTATACTTTAGTATTTGTTAACCGTGAATTATTTTCCAGGTCGAAGGCTTGTTTGATAAATGGTATGGCGGGCTATAATGTTGTTATCTCCATATGAAATTTTTGTTGTAATACATTATCTATATGAAGGTCAATTCTGGATATAAGCATATATGGTTTGTTCATTTTGGCAAAGTCGGGTACGCGTCGGAAAGTAGATATTAATAAGGTGATTTTTATTGATGTTGTTTGTAATATATAATGATATCTTTAGAATAAAGTGGTTTATCAATCCTAGAGAATAATATTAATAGTCAATTGGTTTGGGAATATGCATAATTTGCTCCTTGGTATATCTGGGGTTAAAGTCACTGCGAATATGAAAAATTATAGTTCTGATATGGTTATATTAATAGAGAGGAGTAATTACAAATTTTTTTTTTTTAAAATTTAAAATGTGATGTGTTATTATTCCGAAAACAATCGACGAGATCTTACAGAAAGAGTTTCACCCTATGAACGTTCTGTTGGGGAAGGGTAACTCATGGGATGGTTTTTTTTTTTATACTCTATCTCATCAGTCGAATTTTTTTTCTAACCTTGTTTTAGTTATGAATTTACAATGTTTGAACTAATTTAAGCACAGATATCTCTTTTATGTTTAGTTTTACACGACCGTTTTTGTTTAAGGACCGGCTTATTAATTTTTAACAAAAAATTCCGAGAACTGGCAATAAACTAAGGAGGGAATCGAACAGAATATGATCAGCAATGGTTGAGTTCTGGTTACTCAATGGTATACTTAGAGTAGGTTCATGTCTCTTTGTCTTGGTTTACCATAGACTCGTCTGCTTATGTTAGAAACCATTGTCTGACCAAGATTTTATTGTTTCTTTTTGTTGAACATGTGAGGGTTATGACGATTTTGGGTGGGCTTTCAGTATTGGAATATGTTTATTTTGTTCTTCTAAATCTGAAGGTGATAAGATTATACGTTTTGGATGAAAATGGGAGGCTGAATTATAATAATGTATTGTTTGTATTCAAAAATTTGTATTACGACTGTTATTTCATTAAGTTAATTTAATTATTTTTTAAATGTGTATGAACATGTTTACATTTGAATGATTGACTGTTATTCGTGTTACATAGAGATAAATTAATTTTGATGTAATTATGATTGATATTCAACTGGTTCGTTTTATTGTATAATGATTTTGGTTGTTTTACGGTATCTTATTAGATAATTACACGTTTGAATGTATTAATTTCGGCATAATTTATAGTCAATTGATGAAGGCATTATTAAAAAAAAATGTGGTTTTAATATGCAAAGTCGTTCAGTAAATCCAATTAGTGGTTAAATTAAGACTTATTTTGTCATTTTATTTCATATATCGTATCATCATAAGAAATACAGAGTTATTGATGAGTGATGATAGGTTGGATATACTACTTCAGAACTTCATTATAATATTGTGTCAAGGGTGGGGTATTATTATTTAGGTGGTTGGACTAATTCGTAGGGAAGTATAAGTATTACTTCATTTAGATTAACAGTATAAATTGTTGAAATGTATAAGTTAAAAGCATGCATCAGAAGGGTTGTTGAATGGTTAGGGATTATTTTGCATCTTAGTTGGGGTAAGTAGGGTAATTGTCTTGTTGAATATTGTGTTGAAATTGTTGTTATTGTCTCCTGCATGCTTTGTATTCTTTGTGTAAAGGAATTGGCGTTGACTTTGATAGGAAGGCAAGTGTTGTTCTAAGTTTCTTGCTTGGAGTTGAGGAAATTGATGTGCGATATACTGTACATGTTTTTTAGCCATAGTAATTTGGGTTGTAACTGTAATATTGAGTATGAATTTTCTTTATCTGGTTTGATAGGTCTATCACAAGATATGATTGCGATTAGGTTCAGAATTAAATTACTTCTGGTTATGGTTTGGGCGTATTTAATTTAAATAATGGTGGAATGGCTGGATCGTGAGACAATGGAAAGGATGTGTGTTGTGGGTGTAGATATGTAGAAAGATATGTAATAAATATCAGGGTTCGTTCTGGATGAGACTATAGGGAATTTGATTTTTCGGGACTGTAAGATTGGATATAATGATGAGGTTTGAGGATATATCTTGTTTTTCAATCAGACAGATGGCATCAAATTATGTGTTTATTGATGTATATTGTAGATTCGATTGTAATTATATGTTTTGTTGGTATTGGTGTATAATGAGTGTTTGCATTACATAATTTTGTGATTTGATTTGTCATTGTTTTATATATATATATATTATAAAGAATTGGATTTTTGAAGAAAGGTATGCCTTATATAAAAATACTGGAACTGAGAGGAAAATGAATTATATATTTTTATAGAATTTAAACTAATTGATAATAAGGTTGAACATTAAAAATAAAATTGAGCAAATTAATATAATATAGATAAGTTATAATGATGAACTGTATCATCTGTAGTAGTTTGATTTTTAGGGGTGCAGAAGAGAGGGAAAGCATGAATTGGGCTTGAGGTATCCATGGAGGGATGTAGTCGGAGGATGAATTTGTCCATGATTTTGGGGAGCAAGAGAGTGGATATAAGGAGGACAGATGATATAAAAGAGTTGCAAATCTAGAGGTGTCATGAGCAATCAGGTGAAGAGGCGTTGGTATAACGACTGAAACAACCGTTGGTGATAAGTTTGCCAGAGTGTGGTCAGAGTGTAATTATATTCAGGGGTGATAATTCAACAGTATGTGTTATTTGTAGGGTTGGAATAAAGAAAGTAGAATATGGGATGCAGAGAGTATATTAATTATGTATATACGGCTATATGAGATGTTTGGGGACAGGATAGACAGGTTGGGGGACAACAATGTGGAACAGCAAACAGAGCTGAATAATTTTGAATTACAAAAAAAGAAATTAAGTAATTAACAGAAATTTCTAACTGTATTAATAATGGTTTAGAGGATGCGTTATTTAAAATTTAATAGAATCATGTAATGATAGTTATTCAATGAGGTGTATTAGATTTTAACTTTGATTATTCTTTTCGAATGAATTTCACAGAATTAATGTGAATTAATTGATAATATATAAATATATATTAATAATATTTAATATTATTTAAATAATGCAATGTTAGTTATCTGGATATAGTTATTTAAATGTTTATTGATTTTTAAACCTATAGATTTTTTTATTAGTTCGGGAAAAATTATAATATATTATTTTATGTCTTTATGAGATTTTTGGTAAATAGTTAATTTTAAGTTAACGGTTAAATTTCACTTTGTTTTTTTTTTTTAATTCCATTAATATTTCTAAATTCCTGTCTTAAGAAGTAAGAATTGTTCTTGTGGATTTTTATATGAATAATTTCTTTTCCCTTTGACGACTTCTTATATCTGCTTTGTTACTATATCATTCTCTGTAATTTTTAAGGTGGTTGTGTTTTTTGTGTGTTTTGCCGTTTAGGTCACTGATCGGTTCTGGAATTTTTGGAATCCAAGTATTGCATTCTTCTTGATTAATTTTTCATTTATAAGGTTGAAGCTTTTTCATGCTTGATACATTTGATGAATTTTTATAAGTCATTTTTGTATTATGGTATTTGAAATTTTTGATGATAATTTGATTGGTATTATAAAAGTGACATGTTGATAATATTAAATGGGCCATGGTAATGTTGGAGTGGGTTATCAGGTATGGAAATGGGATTGGAATTTATGAAAATGTGATATTGGATGGTGAGCGTTATTTTGTCTTATAAAATGATCAAGTAATGTAGTGATATTGTGTATATGCTTGATTTTGATTAAGAAAATAGTTTGACAATATAAATAATGAGT
This sequence comes from Bassia scoparia, assembly GCA_008642245.1. Lineage (NCBI taxonomy): Eukaryota > Viridiplantae > Streptophyta > Magnoliopsida > Caryophyllales > Amaranthaceae > Bassia > Bassia scoparia. The sequence goes on along the minus strand of SNQN01007574.1, from coordinate 18,341 downwards.
AGGTGTAGTATGTGTATAGCTAATGAATGAAGATAGATCTTAAAACAAAATGAGAGCTAGATGAGGGGCGGAGTAGTTTCATATGTTTGAAGATGTCTTTGATATTAATTAAGAGTGAAAATGAAAATAGTTAGTGCATATTGCGTATGAATTGAAATTTTTCGAAAGGAAAACTATTGAAGTAGATTCCTTTAATACAAGACAATATGTTATTATTTGTATGTTAGGTGGTCGGAAGATATGATAAGAGGAGTGAAGGATTGGGGAAGGGAGAATGGGTTATTAAAGTAAGGGGCAGTTAAGTCTAGTAGAGGTGGGAATTTGGATGGATAGGTGATTAAAAAAAAGGTGGGAATTTTAAAAGGGTATTAAGTGGTATTATAAATTTTAAATACAAGAAATTATTTATTAGGAATTTAGTCTTATACATTAATTGGTATTAGGATTTGAGTCTAGGGGATACGTTGTTGTATAATTGATGGATTGTGTGAGAAGATGCTAATAACACAGAAAGAATATGAATATGGGACGAATTTAGCTTGCACAAATGGCATCAACATTAAAGGAAAATACTGGTTTATAGTTAACTTTTTATTTAAAATAAGTATACACTGATTCTAAATATCGGGGAAAATGGAAGGATGTTAGATGTAAATTAAGTTCAAGGAAAGCAATGAATAAGTATGAATAGTGTAGAAAATCATAATTAAAGGGA
>SNQN01007573.1:10434-32835 GCA_008642245.1 Bassia scoparia | reverse complement strand
AACACTCTTCACGATGTTTTTCTGAGCTCACCAGTATTTTAGATTATTTTTCTGATTTTTCTACTATTTTTCTATGATTTATTATAAGTTTATAGAGAAATACAGAAAAATACAAAATAAACCAAAAAATATCCCGGAAAATAGTGATCCTTTCTGAACACTCCTAGAACCTTGCTTGGAGAGCAAGGGTGTCTAGGTGCGTCGAATCAAGGGATATCACGAATAAAATCGGAGGATCAAATATTTCGAAGTTTTTGGAAAATATATATACGCATATGGCAAAGCCGTATCATACGCAGAGGCCTGCCCGATACTACGCAGCCCTCTTAATTCCGAGTGATGGTAACGCAGTACCTGCGTATATAACGCACACTGCGTTATAAATCGCCAGCGGTATAACGGTTTCCACCTCGTTTTTTGCTCGTGCCTATAAATACTTGCCTTGCCTTGCTTCAGCATCGAGACAACCATCTTCCTTCGGAACACCACGTCTACTCAATCTCTCATCTCTCTTCTCAAACACTCTATAACACATTCGTTTTTAATTCAAAGCATCGATTGCTCTTTCGAATCACAAGCGATAACAAGGTTTTACTTCTGAGTTAACTCGCCACTAAACTACTCCTTTTTCAATCTAATTAATAACTTTAGAGTTTTTGATCTAATTAAATAATCATTGTAGAAACTCACTCTTTAAAATCGTTTCATGCTATATGTAGGATTTTCAGCGAACGTTTTCATAATGTTCCATTGTTTTTGGTTTTCATTTCTTTTTCCATTTCATTTTATTTATCATTATCCTTGTCAAATACTAACTCCCGTTTTCTTGATTTCTTGTATATCGCGGATTCAGGGCGAAGATTTCATTGCGCTCACAGGTCGTTTCAATCATAAAACTAATTGTCTTTTATTTGATCTTTTATATAGCCGATTCAGGTAGAGGATTTCAGTTTCGTTTCGTTTTATCACAACATAATCCTCTGCTCTTTCAATTTGCAGATTTAGGGTAAGGAATGAGTATTGTATATCACTTTGAAGTTCATATAGCTTCATATTGTCATTGTTGTATTAATTTTGTATATATTTGCTAAACAACATGACGCGGAAATTATGTGAAATCTACTTTAAATGTCAGATAATTATTGGGACACCGGTTTTAGGCACCTGTTTTAAAACTTGATTAATGCAATAGTGGAGTGTGATGAAAAGTGGAAATTATGGAGATCACCAATATTAAAAATCCTAAAAATAGAAAAGAAAACCTAAAAATAGAAAATAATTAAAATAAATAAAAGAAAATGTTTTTGCCCATTTTATTTGTCCTTTGCTCAATAGTTCCGAGTGTGACGTCGCGTATTTTCAACTTTCGTGAGTTCAAAGCATCTTTTCTAAGTCGAAACAACCGCAAGACGCGGTATGTTTCATCACTGATTACTCTTTTGGGGAGGCATTTTTAGGTGTCTACAGTTACCACTTAGGATGACATCACTCAAGCGTTCATGACGCGATACCACAGCAAAATCCAGGTTTTCACATCTATTAGGGAACTTGAAATCATCAAGTAAGATGAAAAGGAAGGATTCACTGCTTACCTTGCTCGCTGGAAGGAAGTGGTTGCTCAAATGGTGAATCCCCCTTCAGAAAAGGAGTTGGTGAAAATCTTCATCAACAACTTGCTCCCGAAATACCGCAATCACCTTCGGTACCTAGATTTGGGAACTTTTGAAAAGGTCTACCGAATCGGCATTGAGATTGAGGACGACCTTATCAAAGAAAACTCCAAGAACAGAGGGACCTACAGCAAAAAGAATGATGCATCTAACTCTACAGGTGTATCAAGCATCAATGCTGTTGAAATTCCTAGCAACTATGGCAACAACAACAACAATGGCAATAACAATAGCAATCGCAATCGCAATGGCCGCAGGCGCACTTACACTTCGCTTGGGATGACTCAAACCCAGGCATTTGAGAGGCTCTCCAGTCAAGGCTTAATCTCCCCAATTGGGCTTATCTCTGTTCCTCATGTGGAGAAAAGGTCCGCAAGATGGGGTGCGAACAAATACTGCAAGTATCACCGTGGAAATGGCCATGACCTTGAGGATTGCATCACCCTTAAGGATTATTTGCAAGACATGATTGATGATGGCAGACTTCCTCTCCCTCCTAGGGCTAAGAAGCCAAACACTCAGACAAGTCCGCTGGGAATACTCATGCTCGAAGAAGGGGAGATTACCTTAGACCCCTCTGTCTTCATCACTCCCGCAACGGTTGCACCAACCACAGACTCTCTCAACATCGCACCGGTTCAAGGCCCTTCACTAGAGGAAGAAGTGAACAAGTCCAGAGACACCATGACATCTTTGGATGATCTCCCTAAAGATCTGCTCCAGGAAATATGGGAGCGCTGCAATATCAAGGCCCTAGCTAGAGGTATGTGCGTCAGCCGTAAATGAAGGAAGGAAATAGCCGAGTTCGCTTGGAGTGCTAGCATTCTTGATGTCTACAACCTGTGAAAGGCCAAGGGACTTTTCCTTGATGCAGATGAATCCACTGCACCGAAAATTCTGGCTCATGTGGCTCACATAATTCACTCCTCCAGCACACCTCAAAGGTTCATCACCAGCATGCACTATGCACACCGAGGAGAAACAACTTGGAAACAGCAAACCGTGAAGATAACTACTCTAGGAGGCAAGGTCATCAAGTGCACCATGGGCGAACGACCATTGCTTGAGGATTCTGAATTTGAGACTGAGTCTAGTGTTGTAGAAGCTAGGATAGCTAGTCCTAGGGAATGTCCTCATGAGTTTGTCAAGGAGCCTAATATCCCCTCTCCCTTGTCAATCAAGTCTCTTCAGATACAAACTTATCTATACTCTCTTCAGAGTTTAATAACATGCTCCTTTCTACTTACTCCTCTTCTCCTTCTTATGATTGCTTTAATTCACAACTCGAAAACAAACAAAACAACAATGAGTTAATTAAGGCAACGGAAGAGCATGAAAAGAAAACTTCTGTCATCGAGCAAACAGAAAAGGTAGACATCTCCGACAACAACACGCCGCGGGAGATACAGATTGGTCTGACACTGAGACCGCAAGAAGGGGATGAACTGGTTGCAACACAGAAAGAGTTCCGAGATGTTTTTGCTTGGTCCTACGAAGACATGCCAGAGATTGATCCAAACATTGCACATCACAGAATTTCGCTCATAAAGGGGGCTAAGCCAGTCAAACCGGATGTTGCCCTTAACATTCGGCAGGAAGTCATCAAACAACACAATGCAAGCTTCATTAAGGTCGTCAATTACCCTCAATGTATAGCAAATGTGGTTCTAATACCTAAGAAACATGGACGAGTTCGAATGTGTGTAGATTTTCGTGACTTAAACAAAGCTAGTTTAAAAGACGACTTCCCTCTACCACATATAGACGTTCTCATAGACAACACAGCAGATCATGCCTTGCTCTCATTCATAGATGGGTATGCAGGGTATAATCAAGTCAAAATTGCAGAAGAAGATATGGAAAAGACAACCTTCACCACTCCGTGGGGGCTATATTGCTACACTGTGATGCCTTTTGGTCTCAAAAATGCAGGCGCCACATATCAACGAGCTTCCACTACTCTACTTCATGACATGATACACAAAGAAGTAGAGCTCTATGTCGATGATATGATTGTCAAGACAAAAGACCGCGAAGGACATACCCTTGCACTAAGGAAGTTCTTCCAAAGACTCCGACAGTTCAAAATGCGTCTTAATGCACAAAAATGCGCATTCTGGGTCACTTCAGGCAAGCTCCTAGGTTTTATCATCAGCTCTCGAAGCATCAAGATCGATCCGACAAAGATCAAAGCAATCATGTCACTAAGGTCGCCGCAAAATGAAAAGGAGATCCGAGGGTTCTCGGGTCGACTCCAGTACATCAGCAGGTTCATATCCAAGCTCACAATGGTCTGTGAACCCATCTTGAAGAAACTGAAGAAAGGCGCACCCAAGAAATGGGATGATAGTTGCCAACAAGCATTCGACGGAATCAAGGAATACCTCACCAATCCTCCTATGTTAGCTCCTGCTCGCCCTGGGCATCCATTACGGCTCTATCTTACAGCAACAAGAACCGCCGTTGGAGCAATGCTCGCCCAAGAAATCCACGACAATGAAAGTGCAATCTACTACCTCAGCAAGAAGCTCCTTCCATATATGAGGAACGATACTCTGCCCTAGAGAAACTATGCTTGGCTTTAGTGTGGGCATCTCGAAAGCTTCGACATTACTTTCTCACACATACCGTACACATCATATGCAAAGGGGACCCTCGGAAATACCTCTTTGAAAAGCCAGCGGTCAACGGACGCATGTCTAAATGGATGGGTATGCTCGCTGAATTTGACCTTAAGTTCGTGCCTCAAAAAGCCATCAAAGGTAGCATTGTCTCCGAATTCTTAGCAGACTCTCCAAACGAAGTCCTTCCTGAGGACATTGACTTTCCGAACGAAGAGCTTATGATGACCGAGGAAGACAGTTGGTCGTTGTACTTCGATGGTACATCTAATCAAAAAGGATGTGGAGTTGGAGTGCTTCTAATCTCACCGCAAGAGGAGCACACCCCAAATTCCGTCAAGCTCGACTTCGATGTCACTAACAATGCAGCAGAGTACGAAGCATGTATTCTAGGTCTTCAAGCTGCCATTGCGCTTAACGTATAGAAGCTATGGATATATGGTGATTCCTCACTCATCATAAATAAGATTTCAAGCCGATGGAAGGTACGAAGTGAAAGCCTTGCCCCGTATCAGTCCTATCTTGAGAATATTGCATCCCAGGTAGACGAAGTCGAATACACTTACCTACAACATGAAGACAATTAGTTTGCAGATGCACTAGCAAAACTCGCATCCATGGTGCGAATTCCGAGTTCAGTGACCCAAATGCCCTTCGTCATTGAGTGGAGACAAGAACCAGCATACGTCTGCACTTTAGACGAAAAAAATGTGGTGCCAAAGCTCGATCCAAAAGAGACATGGTTCAAAGACATCAAAGCCATAGATTACTTCACAAAGTGGGTCGCAGCAACGTCATATGCTAAGCTCCAAGCTAAGCACGCGGTAAAACTCATAGAAAACAATATCATTTGTCGCTATGGGGTTCCTCATGAAATCATTAGTGACAACAGCACCCACTTTCAAGCAGAGTGTGCGGATCTGATTGCCAAATATAAGATTCAGCACCACAAGTCATCGCCATACAGGCCACAAGCCAATGGGGCAGTTGAAGCAGCTAACAAAAATCTCAAAACAATTATCTCTAAGATGACGGAGAATGGAAGCCATTGTACCACGAACATCGGTGCGTTTAATAGAAAAGAAAACAATGGACAAAGATAACAAGTATGACAACCTTCAATCAAGACCCAAAGATGGTTGTGTATAAGGGATTCATGCACCGTTCGCAATGCCTAATTAGCAGAATAAAAATGGCAAATTCCAAGTTAACAAAATAATAAGAGTATGACCAACCAAGCTGAAACTAATTTGACAAACCTAAGATGAGAATTTTATTCCTTAATTCTAACTATCAATCATACAAGCATTGTTTGCTTCAACCAAATGATGAAAAACTCAACACCCTAATCTAATTGAGCCACATGATCTAGCCTCTTAGTATAACTGAAAACATCAAGTTCTAATGATTGTGAGCATTGTAAGTCATTTAGCTTGTCCTTACCAATTTTTTTTGTTTACACAAAGGAATTAATATACTCCGTATTAGATTAGGATAGAGTACAAACAAAAACTAGCCAAAAAAGGTCAAAAGCTAGGTAATGTGTACAACACGTAGTGCCTAAGATAGATTACAACCTGCATACCTTCCTTCTGTATAGTCAGAAAGCGGTAGCTAGAAGCATTGAAGCTATAGTTAACAAAAGAAAAAGAAGTCCAATAGTCGAAGCTACAACATAACCAGAAGCTTTGAAAGTATTTCCACAGCATGAATAATTGTAAAATTCACCCTGCAATTTATTCAAAAAATAAATAAAATAAAATTAGAGCATGACAATGAAATATATAACAAAATATAATTTTACACCAAAACAAGAGTTAGATATTGACAACCACAGGCAATAATGTAGAATTGTAGAGTTAGAGATAAAAATATCCTGTCAAAACTAATATTCACGCTGTAACAAACTTACAAATAGGCATGAAATTATTCTACCTCCTAGTCAAAATTATTAAATAAGAAGAAACTCACTCAATACTTGACTAACTTGAGTACAAATAATCTGCCATTTACATCTAGATGGCTTTTAAACTACAATGCAATTCTGAGCCCAAATAAAACACACATATTGAACACAAATTTAAACACATTCCATGCTATAAACATAGCATGGGAAAAGGTTTTTTTGATTTTTATTTTTTTTAGGCACATAAAAGTAACAAAGAATCACTAAATATCCTTGTTTAATAGACTAGGAGCCAAAGAAGCTCAAAAACCAATGAATTGGAAGATTACCAYTTATTCTTCTATGGATAAATCAGTTGATAGTTGAAATAGACATACTCACATACCTTAGAATATGAAACACCATTACAAAAAAAAAAAAAAATCAAACCTTATTTATCAATCAAATATCACAAGGAGTAAAAAGAGAGAGAAAAAAAACCAAAATGGAGTCAATCGAGCACTATTCTAAAAAGATCTCGCTCAAAATCAAATGCACCCAACACTCTAGATCTCTACTCTCCCAGAAAATTGCATAAAGTCAAACGCTCCCATTTCTCATAAAACAGGTTATCAATATTCAGTGCATCTATTCTTTTTTGAACGGGAGATTTCATCTTTCAACATTAGATGTCGTCTCAATATTTAAAATATGAATATTTTATAAGTCAATTTTTATTGGAAAACCTTCAACTAAGTCTGATCTCTAAGGAAAAAATGAATCCAAGTCCCAATATTCACGTTTCTTTCTTTTTATATCTGATTAACTAAATAATAAACTGAAGATATTTTCTATATAGAGCCATAGTGTTCAAACTTAAAATCTTCAGTGCTGAAAAGTTATTAGTCTTCTATCAATTATTAGTTTCTTAGGATACTTGGCTTATACTTTCTTTCACTAGATTTTTTCTCTCTGTTTTTTATGTAGCTTGAGTTGTTGTTTAATCATCGGAGGTATTCCCATCACCCTTGGCTGGCTGGGCTCTGGGAGTGAAATAGTGTGGTCTTTTCTTATTCTTTGATAACTACTATCTTGTGTATTTCTTGATCAACCCTCCTATGGAGGGAATTGATGAGGACCTAGCTCCAGACCCAATGATCATGCATCACACTCTCATGGATGATGATGTAGATACTGTGAACAACAACAATGAATGTCAGGATGACAAGCATGTCCCTAAGCAAGATGATATACCAAATGCTAGGATATCATCTCTTGTTGCTAAACATATTTCATTTAAGGATGCAGTTGCATCATCAAGTCAGTGGTTTTCTGAAGCAAGAAAGATTATGGTTCAATCAACAGAATGGAATGATATAATGGAGGAAAATATTGACATGCCTCATGCAGTATGTTTCTCTAAGGAAGCATTACAACGCCTTCGTGATCCTTGGAAATTAACTCTTATGGGTAAGTGTTTGCGTATTAATGTTAGACCAAGTTTTATTACACAAAGGTGTCGTGTGATGTGGAAACCTGTTGGTTCAATGGAAGTTATTGATCTTGGTCATAGTGTCTATCTTTTTCGATTCTCAACTCAAAATGATTATGATAAGGCTCTCTTTGGTGGACCTTGGTTTATCCTAGACCATTATCTTATGTTATCAAGATGGAAGCCTAACTTTAGGCCATCAACTGATACCTTTGATAATATGTCTGTTTGGATTAGATTCCCGGAATTGCCAGTTGAATACTATGATAAGGAAGCCCTTTTTGATCTGTCTAAAAAGGTAGGAGTTCCTCTAAGAGTTGATTATGCAACAGGTAGGATTACAAGAGCCAGGTATGCAAGGGTGTGTGTTGATATTGATCTTAACATGCCTTTGATTACCAAATTATGGGTTGGAGCTGCTTGGCAATTTATTGTTTATGAGAACATTAATACTTTATGCTTTATTTGTGGGAAAATTGGTCATCTCAAGGATAACTGTAGTTCCTTCTCTAGAATTGCAAAAGACAAAGATAAAATCCCAGTTAATGATGCTAATGAGAGCACTTCAACTCATGTGGATCATGGTGTTCAGATTGATAAGCTAGATCCACCTGCTGATCCAATTATCATCAAGGACATGGAGCCCCAAAGTTCTTCATTGATGGATACATTTTTAAAGGTCAAAAGTCCACAAAGTAATAAGCAACCCACTTCTGAAGACTTAGACACACATTATGGTCCATGGACTATTGTGTCCAACCGAAGAAAACAAAGACCAGGAATTTTGAAAGGCAACAAACTTGTGGAAAAAAATTCGGATGGTTTGAATAATATTTCAACCAAGAAAAATATTAAAAAAGATGAAAACAAACAGTCCACCTCGAGCTCCCGAAAATCCTTTGTTGTTTTGACCAATAAGTCTCATGCAAAAGCTAGGTTGAGTGTTGGGGATGAGTTATCTAATGATGCTCAAGAAGAAAACTTCAATCCCACTAATGCAATTAAAAATTCTGACTCAAATATCACGAATGACCAAAAGGAGGAGATTGGTTCTGATTATCGTGCTTCAAGAGACAAAGGAAGATATTCACCAACACATGTACAACGACACTTGGCAAGAGAGGAGGAAGCTATGGAGGTAGAGTACACTAGAGTCTCTTCTACTTCCACTAATAAAACCAAGTATGATGTTGCACATTCTGTAGAACAATCCAATGGAAAACAAAGAGTTGTTAGAGGGCAAAGGAATAATGGATACAAAGAAGAAATTACCACTACTCCCAAAAATAAACACATACAAAAGAAGAATGTCCAAGAACATTCAGAGCTTGGAAGTCCCACAAGTACAAATGGTCAATCTTTGTTGGTGGAAGAAGGAAAAATCACTAAAGGTCACTGTGAGGTTTTCTTCACCAACAAGGATGAGCTCGGAATCACCAACTCCAACCCTAGTTTCATCACCACCTCCACAAACAGTCACCATCCTCCCACCACCATCATTTTTCCACCAGAACAACCCACTGATCATCAGCTCTCAACCAAACTCACCACCAATCCAAGCATCTCCAATTTCGTCCATTCCACCACTTCAATTAACTCCGATCAACTCACCACCTCACGAGAGCTCTTCATCCACAAAAAACCCCCAGATCCCATAAATATCTCCACCACACCTTCTGAACCCCCCATTCACCAGAATTCCAACAACCCATATCCATCGAAACCACCATTATCCCAACCACAATGCCCTTCCATTCAAATTGCAAAGATCAAACCACCTTTTCATCAATTCTTTCCACCCAAACCACATCATGCAACATGCAACACTCAGAGTCAACATGCACAATCATTCACTTCTCAAAAGGAAATAATGATATCGGTTCCTTACCCACCCCACCCTTCATCTATGATGTATCAGATTCTTAATCCATCGGCACCACCATATGTAAGACCAATCCTCCCACCACCACCAAAAGACTTGCGACCTTACAATCTTCATGTCGCAAGTCAAAGTCTCGAAGTCGGGTTACAAAAAAACCATATGACATGGTGGATGTGTCAAGAGGGAGTGGTAGGAATTCAGGTCGAGTTGAGTTATCATCAACTCCTTTTGAGACCATTGGAAATTTATGCTCTAATGACTCTAGTGACAATGGATGTGGTGAGATACATGGGGAAGACTCTAGCATGGAAGGACTACGATGCAACAATTCATTGCAAAGCATCATCATCTCGAGTGCCAGTGGAAATGGCACCAAAACGAATCAAAGTGAATCATAAGATGAGTATCCTCCTATGGAATATTAGGGGCACTTGTTCAAATGATTTTATTCCTCATGCATTAGAGGTTATAGATACTTATCATCCTAATATTATGATTATTATGGAAACAAAGTCTGATGAGAAGCGTGCTCGTGTGGTTAAGAATTATTTGCATTTTGATTATCATAAGACAATTGATGCTGATGGGCGTAGAGGAGGAATTTGGATGTTATGGAAGAATGGTGTAACCTTTAATGATTATGCTGTGGGCAAGCTCAACTATTTTCATGCCTTATTCCAGTTTGATGCGAAGCAGCCTGAAGTTTTGCTTACTGGAATGCATGCTCCAAGTGTGGTAGGGGAAAGGAGGAGGTTTTGGAATGAGTTACAAAAGGGTGTTCCTCCTCCTAACACACCTTGGTTAGTTATGGGGATATAAATGAGGTTACAAATCAAACAGAGAAATATGGTGGGAGAAAGTTTCGTACAAATCAATGCAAGGATTATAATAACTTTGTTGATACTGCTGCTATGGTTGACTTAGGTTTCCAAGGTCCTCGATCAGCACACATGGACAAATGCTCAAAGTGGAAAGTTCGAAATAAGGCAACGTTTGGATCGTGCAATTGCGAATGCCAAGTGGATTGAAATTCATCCACGTACTAAGGTAACACATCTTACAAGAACACACTCTGATCATCACCCTATTCTTGTTACTTTAGATGATTCTCCTGTTAAAAAAGGCTTATATCCTTTTAGATGTAAAGAAGCATGGCTTTTCCATCCCCTTTTTGAATTTTTTAAAGCCATGGTCACCTTCTAAAAATGATTTTCTAAAAGGTCACTCAAATTTTTAAAATAATATTAACGAATGGAATGGAAATGTTTTTGGGAATTTAAAAAGACCAAAAAACCATAAACAAAAGACTGGATGGCATTCAAAGATCTTTAGATAATAATCATTCCCCTTTTTTAATTAATTTGGAAAAGGATTTACTGTGTGAGCTCCGAATGATTTTTCATATTGAAAAAAGAATTTGGGCACAAAAAGCTGGAATGAACTGGAGATTATATGGTGATAATAACTCGAAGTATTTTCATGTGATTGCTAAAATTAAAAAGTCTAGGGAAAAAATTACAAGTCTTCAGAATGGTGAAGGGGTTTGGGTTGACAATGTTTCTGACCTCAAGAATTTGGCTGTGAATTTTTTTGACGATTTTTTAACTACTACACATTTTTGTGAACCAACAAGATATAGTATTAATGTTGTTAAGTATTTATCCAGTGAGCATGTTAGGAATCTTGAGGAACCTGTGACTTCCTTAGAAGTTAGGAAAAATTTATTCAAAATGGATCCTATTAAGTGCCCAGGACCTGATGGGTTGCAACCAATTTTTTACCAACTTTTTTGGGGTCAATTGCAGTCTTCTATTACTATGCTTGTTTCTGAGTCTTTCGAGAGGGGTTCTTTACCAAAAGGCATCGATAACTCATACATCGGTTTAATCCCAAAAAAAGATATTCCTGAAACTTTCAGTGATTTTAGGCCTATAGGGTTGTGCAATACTATTTACAAGTTAATTACAAAAACCCCAGCTTCTAGATTAAGGGATATTCTTGGAGATTTAATCAACCTCCTTCAATCTAGTTTTATTAAAGGAAGAGGAATACTAATCTAATGGCTTTGAAAATTGATCTTACTAAGGCTTTTGATTCTCTTGAATGGGGATTTATCAGAGATACTTTAGTGTGTTTTAATCTTCCTGATTTCATGATTTCATTAATTATGGATTGCATTTGTACTCCAAGTATATCTGTGATTTGGAATGGTGAAATAACTAGAAGTTTTAACCCTACTAGAGGAATCAAACAAGGGGATCCTCTATCCCCCTACATTTTTGTTATGTGCATGGAAAGACTATCCCTCTTAATTGAGAATCATGTTAATATGAATAAATGGAAGCCTATCAAAATCTCTAGAACTGTTAGTATTTCACACCTTTTTTATGCTGATGATTTTTTTTTATTTGGCAAAGCCACAATAAATAACATCAAAGCAATGAATGAGGTCATGCAGGAATTTGGTTATTTATCTGGTTTGTTCATGAATTTGAAAAAATCTTTAATTATTTTTACTCCAAGAATGAACCATCTTATATGCAAAGAAATAAGAAATGAATCAGGTATAACATGTACTACCAATTTTGGAAAATATCTGGGGATTGAAATTAGTCCTAATAAATTGAAAAAAGCTGATTATTTTTATCTTCTTGACAAAACTAGCTTAAAAATAAGGGGATGGCAAGCTAAACTACTAAATATGGCAGGAAGAATGACCCTAATAAAATCAGTTTTAAACACTTATCCACTATATTCCATGCAGACTAATGTTCTACCTTGTTCCATTTTAGATGAGATTAATAAGAAATGCAAAGATTTCTTGTGGAATAAGAGTAATGGATCAAGGTATATGTCAAGAACCAAATGGAAACATGTTTGCTCTCCTATTGGTTTAGGTGGATTGGGAATAAGGAATTTAAAGGACTAGAATCTTTGTTTCATGGCTACACTTGGATGGAAAATCTTGACTAAGCCAAATAAATTATGGGTCAGAATTTTAAAAGATAAGTATATTAAAAGATCAAATTTCATGGATTGTATCCCAAACTATAATTCTTCTCCATTATGGAAAGACATTTTAAAAGGGAGAATTATTTTAGAGAAGGGAGTGATTATAGGAATTGGAAATGGTTGTGACACTTCTTTATGGTTTCATCATTGGGTGGGTACTCGTCCTCTTTATTTGTCTATTAGTAATGACATTCCTGATTCTATGGCTGGATGGAGAGTCAGTCGGATTGTTTGCAATGGAAAAAAGTGTATTGATGATATTAGATATCTTCTAACACCCACAATTATTAATCAAATTCTTGCAACCCCTTTAGCTTCAGATTGTACTACTAATGACTTCATAAGATGGGCACCTAGTGAAAAAGGAACCTTTTCTAGCAAATCTGCCTATAACCTCAGGAACAACTCTGATGCTATTCATATTCCTAATCACCATCTTATAAACTGGAAAAAGTTATGGAAAATAAAAGCACCAAGGAAATATATTATGTTAATGTGGAATATTTTTCATTCAATTCTACTAGTTGGAACATTACTTGCTAAAAAAATACCACATTTTGATAGTACTTATGTGAGATGTGCCACTGAAAATGAATCTCATTTACATATCTTTAGAGATTGTTCTTCCAGCATGGTTCTTTGGTCAATGGTTTTGGAAAAAATTTTAAACAACCAGCAAATGGATTTCAAACTTTTCTATTCCAATGATTTTAATGTTTGGGTTAATTACTTGATGACTCTTAATGGGGAATGTAAGCAGGTTATTGCAATAACATTTTGGCATTTGTGGAGATATAGAAATGATGTTGTTTTCAATGGGAAAATGAAGCGTGTCACTTCTATTATTAACCATCTTCATTCAAATTACCTTTATACTAACAGCATTTTGCAGCTTAATCATGTTGAACAAAGCATACAGGCTTATTATAAGAAATGGAGGCCACCGAGAATTGGTTACATGAAGCTTAATATTGATGGGAGTTGGATTGAGAGCACAAACAATGGTGGGGGAGGTGGTGTAATCCGCGATGAACATGGGAAATGGATTGCAGGCTTTTCTATCAAGATCAAAGCTACTTCAGCCTTAGCAAGTGAGATGCATGCCCTAAAGGAAGGTTTGGAATTGGCTCGAGATATTAAGGTGTGCAATTTGGAGGTTGAAACTGATGCAAAAAAGCTTGTGGAGAACATTGATAATGCACCAGATTATCCAACTCATTCTCTTACTTGTGTTATAATCGAAGTTGCTCGTCTCTTCAAGGGACCCTGGAATATTGCAATTTCGCATATAAAGCGTGATGCCAATAAAGTTGCGGATCAGTTAGCATCGTATGCTCATGAGATGCTCTATGATAGAAGGATTTCTTTTGATGTTCCAACTTTTGCCATACCCTCTTTAATTTCAACAGAGATTTGGCAAATGTAGGAACAACATCTGCTGCAGTTGCTTATAACAATGGAGCAGGCACTAGCAGCACTGCCTAATGACTTGCAAATGGATATTCACTATTGCACTTTCTTTTGGGGATCATTGCTTTCAGATTTTGGACTTGTTTGATGCGGCTATTATGTAGTTTTAACAGGGCAATTTCAACCAGAAAATGGTGGAATTGTTTGTATATTATTAGCTTACTTCCTTTGTTGATGGTTAGTCCCAGGGTTTGTGCTTTTCGGATGTACCTACTCTGGGCCTTTTGTGATGCATTAGCATCAGTTATATAAATAAACTTGTTCTTGCGTTAAAAAAATATTAGTTTCTTAGGATAATGCCCACCATAAAAAAAAATAAGGTAAGCTTTGCCACATTATTGCAACTTGTGATCTGTTAAAAATGATTACAATAAACAATTCAAGTATACAACGCATTTCTTTGCCATGAATATCCAACAAAGTGTTCCAAATCTAGCTAGCAAGCAAGCAGCAAGAATGAGACACTACCTTTCCGGTTGACTGTCTATATCCAGAGTAATCATACCTGGAAAAACTAGGATAGATGGTGATCAGACAAAGAAAAATTTAAAGTATTTTTTAATATCAYATACTCAACAATATAGTCAATCAATCAGAGCCTTATTCCTATAAGTGGGGTCGGTTAACATTATCCAAAAGTGATTATTCTGGGAGGTCATCCACATACTCAACAATATAGTAAAGGTTACAAATTAGTGTGAAATTTTTTGACAACACACACCTATAAATGACAGAAAGAATCAACTACTTAAATTTTTTATCTATTGGCATGACATTCTATGTCCTTACCAATGATAAGAGGTAACCTTATCATGACATTCTATGGCCTTAAAGTAGCAAAGAATTCATGTCTATGATAAGAAACGGCGYGAAARATAGTGGARAGCCCTAGAACAAAAATCAGAGCATTTTTAGGATATTACCCTACTATATTAAGTAGATGTGTCAATCTTCAATCGAAGACATTCAATGATATTASTACAATTCTATGAACATGCCGCAGATTTTTACACAATAGAGGAWGCTGATGGAATCAATATAATGCTCAACAAAATTCTTCTTTGAGTCAAAGCTACAAAGTTTTAAAACTGCTTGATGTAATAAGTCCTCAATGATTGGCGCTTTTTCTTCTCCCACAATTCCACTCTCTTACATATAATATTTATTTTTTGATATCCTCAGATTTTGGTGATAGAACACACTTGATAGTAATAATTTCTCAAAACTGATGGCGAAATAGAGCACCACTTATATCTCCTACCTACTTATTTTCTTTCGCGGCACACAAAAAACTATAAATTTCCAAATGACCTTTAGCCAAATGCACATTACTTTTCACAACATAAAATTAAAATTCAATCACATCCCAATTATAAGATGTTCTTTGAATTGGCTGTAAAATTTGAAAGAATCATCCATGCTCACCTCAAATAGGTACTCAACATAGGCATCAGAGTCGCGCATCAAATTCTGCTTGAAATGGTTCCTTTTATAGCTGGACCTTCTGTTATTAGTGTATCTCTGCATATGAACAGATAAAAACATCACAACGGCATACTTATTGATCAAGTATAATGAGATTAAATGAAAGTTTGAGCTAAGGTAATTATTACAACAACCCATTTTCATGATTCCAAGCTACTATCCTGCAAAACCCCGTGATAAACAATCAATACCATACCCGCTTTGCTTCCAAGCTGTCTATCAAGTATCAGTGTTCCAAAGGGAAAGAAAACGTCATACAAAGCGATACACCCAAATACAATTTTAGCAAAAACAAACAATACATTCAACGATTGTCAATTATAAGATTGGTGTCTTGGTGCATTTCCTTGTGAAGTTGTCAACACTTTTATACAACAAAATCCCATAAACTACAATTAACTATAATAAAAAATTGTAATGTTTATGTCAATTATAAGATGAGAAAATGAAAACGAGGGAAAAAAAAGGAGCATTCCGGCCCCCGAAGGCACCCCTCTCTTTCAAGAGGATTCGCGGAGGCGAAAAAAGCAATCCATAAAAAGATTTGGCGCCGCGCGGATGGCTTCACGAAGGAGAGTATTCTCTCTTGCCGGGCGGATTGGCGTAATTGTAATGTTTATGGTTATTTGATGTGAATGTTCAGAAGTGACAACAGGTGTTACCTACTAAAATTGTGGATTGTGCGCTTCATGACCTCGTGTAATTAGAGTAAGTTCTGTTATCATTTCTCTGTTTTCCTTTGTTCCCCCCGCCCCTCTTAATTTTAACTTTGCTGATCTCGTGCAATTCGAGAAAGCTCTATAAGATCCGAAGGAGACCCCAGAGGATGATGTGCTAAAAGGTTCAGGCACATGATATGTGTGTTAAAATCTTGGGATAAGTTATACATGAATTGATAAAATCCTTAAAGGCAGATGTTCTTGTTAAAGCCTTATTATCTAAATTCTGGTAATATAGAATTAGGGTCAATGATGACAGCAAGTAAAGTGTCCTCGGTAGTATTTGTTACAAGTATTTCATTTAATTGTGTTATGGCCTACTTTTGTTGATAGCCTTTTGTGTATGGCCAATATGGCCTACTTTTATTGATAACACACTATAAAACGAATTATTCTGAAGTCTTATCTCTTAATTAAGTATAGTGGTACAATGTTGGTTCTTGATGTCAGTTTTCAACATGAATTGAACGCTGAAATATAGTTTCAAATTTGTCTTTTCTATAACATGGTAACTATCAGAAAGTTTTTAGTTGCATACTTTATACGAAAATCACGTTGTTTTGCTGACTCACTAATAATGGGTTTTAATTTTGTGTAGTTTTGTCTTTCGGATAGTCTCTTTATTCTTCAAATTTTTACTTATCAATTGCGTAATATCTTGAAGGAATTTCGATTATTTCTTTCTGCTTATAATAGCTTGATTCTTTTTCAAAAGCCTATTCGCTCAAATGGTTGAGTAATGTGCTATTGCACATTAATGTAGGTTCAAATCCTACATAGGTCGAATCAATTATTTTTGAGAAAAATAAGGCAACTCGCATGTTTAGCCCTCTTATAAACAATTTCCATTTTACATACCGTCCGAGGCACCGCATTAAAAATAATGCAAGTCCCTTTCCATGGTTGTTTCTTGTGTATGTTCCTCATCTTCAGATTGATTTGGTCATTTTGTATAGAACTTTGTTGGTTTGTTTTTTTTTTCATAATACAATGTCGTCTTCTTTAAGCCTTTGAAAAAGTTTTTATCCACAAAAATTGAGGTGGGCAATGCTTGCTTTGCTAATTTTGGCTTTGCATTTGGCTACACTTAATTCTTAGTCTCTTAGTTACATGTGCTTGTTTTTTCGATTCAAGCCTCATAATTTCATAAAACATAAACTAGGTTGTTAGCATAGCATATATATATATATATATATATATATATATATATATATATATGACTGTGAACCCTTTGAATCTATTATGTGTTACTTACAATTTGTAATGAACCTTCAGTTTTTGAGTTTTAAAAGGAAGCTATGTATGTGGTTCAATTTCCAGGGAAAAAGGAGCGATTACTAAGCAAGGACTTCATCTAATGGTGTTTCACTATCATTCAACTAGATGGGTTTAATCAATGAGCATTGCAGATCCATTTTTATTTGGTTATGCTTAGTGGCAGGTTTATATAAGTATGATTATAACTGCTAATTGTATTGAGCACCTTAACCTTAAGTGTCTCCGTATTAATATTTTCGGACAAGAAGTAATGCTCTCAGTTTGTATGCTACACTATATCAAATTCTTTTGTTATTATGTAACATGGTTCTATGCTTCATCAATCCCTTGTAAGTGTAGAATTGCGTTTTACAAACCGTCCGGGGCAGATGCACGCAGTGCAACGGCTAGTGTATATATATACTACTCAGTTATAAATAACTTTGTCACACTATCAATGTGGGACAAAAATATCCACATCCAAAATGACTTACCTCTCTGACAACATTTACAAGGGGAGGGAGCATGACGATTCGAGCCTCTGAGCAAAGGTTAATGGTTGTTAATTGTACAGTATAGCATGCGTAATTAAATTGAGTAATTCAAAATCTGATGACTTTAACTTCTAGTTAGTTTTTATTTCCTAAAAAAAATTAAAACATGGAAAATTTAAATAGATATAGATGTGTTAGGAATAGCCTAAATGATGTGACAAAGCATTAAAATAGATATAGATCAGATGTGTTTGAAATAATCCTATTACAAAATTAGCCTCTTTTTTTGAGGTAGAATATACGGTTATGTACTTATGTTTACTTGTGAACTAACTCCTGAAGTCTGATACATAACAGTACGTTACAAAATTCAATCAAGTCAAGAAATACAATGACGATGCACTTCTAATAAACTCACATTAGATAATACAAGAAGCATTTGCAGAACAGAGCACATTCTTTACAAAAGCAACGATACAAATCGTAAAATTTTGCACTCTCAGCTTATTCCATGTAAAATTCATATTACTAAACCCCTTTAGAGGTCGAGCTGTAGTCAAATTCCAGTCTTCGCGTATTTGTTGTCCAAACTGAACCTTTTGCTACAGGAGCATTCTAATAATTTCATGACTACCAGGAGGCTTACATAGTGTTGCCAACACAGGCATGTAAACTTCAGCTCCACTGATCAGCTCAGTCTGCCTTTCATACGTGAAAGAGGTACGTTTGCACCAACTTGCAGTGGATTATACTAATAATAATTTCTGCCATGGAACATCACATTAGCCACAAAATAATTTCAACTAAAAAATGAGGTAGAAAAGGACATCAAAAAGGAAATAGTGGTGTAATGTGTCAAGAAGAATGATTATACACCAATCCGAATGCCTTAAGGTCAAAAGAATCAAAATAAATACCTCAAATAATCACCAACTAGACCAGCAACAACGGTTTTGCCATCATGGTCTGTAGCTCTTTGGCAGAAGTCATACATCTTTAAAAAATTGAGCTTCATCAATGCCAATCACATCTAGCTGCACATATCCCCTCATTAGATGTCTATTCTGTTCAAATAAGTTGTTCTATAAGCTCGATTTTTTTTTTTTTTGGTACTATAAGCTCGAATCAATCAAAATAAACTGAATATAATAGACCAAAGTGGTGTGCAATTGAAGGTTCGGGAGTTCGGCACTTCAGCCCATGTATCACACATTTATAGATCCCCTAAACACTGGCAAACTGAATTTTACAATGAGCGCGCATGTGGACAAAAGCTAAAACACTTTTTGCAGAGAAATTGGTTTGTGGTCTCTCATCCAAGATAAATTGACAAGTATTACGCTATTTAGCAAGAATCAGCAGCATGTAAGGTTCCAGCTTAGCTATTTACAGTATTTCACATTTGAAGTGTCCCAATATCATGTTAATAAGTCATTTGACTCTTTTTAATAATTCAATTAATAATCAGGTTCTCATGAAATGTCTGCAATTATAGAATATAAAAAGAGAAGGCGAAATACATCCTGCAAAGCAACTTAGCAGCCTTTAAAAGTTAACACCAATTATGATATTTGAATATTTTAATGCTCATATCTTGTTCTTATATCAATGACTATATCTACTCAAAACATAAGACATTATTGCAGTCATTATTCGTTATCCACTAAAGTACAAGTCAAAAGTTCAAGCATTTCATGTCTATGTTTGGCATCCTTGTGTTGTATCTCACACATGTTATCATATCCATGATCCCGTCTATCTTAACTAATACCATTCATATATAAAAGAATTTCTGAAAGATTAGAAAAAAGTTTCCTTCTTGATTTTGATGACGTACCAAACATAATCCTTCCGAGAAGAAAAAAAGGACTCATTAGTTTCTTTTCTTTACTTTCTTTCTTAGAACATAGACACAATAACACTATAGTTAATCAGCAAAATGATGTAGGAACCATTAAATTTGCAAGCCTACCCGCAAACCCTTTAAACTTAAAGCACAAAACTTCCACAAAATAAATATAACAGCAGCAGCGAAAATCCTAACGACGTTATCATAGGTATTAATCAAATCCTTAACTCCCACATAAGGGAGGAAATTCCTAAAAAATCGTTGTTAACACAAATTGATGCACAAAAAGATAACAATGGAGTTATTCTGCAGAGAGTTACCCCAACAACAGAACAACAGGGTAATTTATAAGAGAACAAAGCTCATACCTGAGGTACAARTTATGGTCGTATAAGACCTTGCACCAGCTTCAACCATATTAAGACCATTCGGAGCATTGAAAAAGATGCAKATCCAGACATCTTTTGCCTACAAATGAKAAAAGTATATTCAGAATCAACTAACAATTAATCTATTAAATTATTAATCACTCATGTCCTGGGTCATCACTTATAGCAACCTTGTAAATCTGAAACRCCCCATCMTCGGCCTGAACGTACATGTAGAGACACTCCTCATGACTCGCATCTATARATCYATATTGATCACCACATGCTTGCTCTTGCTCCTCTTGCCTGTGAGCACGCGTCAATAATCAACAATCATAAGTAATGAGAAATTAAACAAATATATAGTAACATTACTAAAATTCAAACATAATAAGAATTTAAACACAATATTATCAATAAGAAAGATACAAAAACGATTTATATAAGAGAAGACTCACTCAAAACTTTTACACCTGGAWTGKATAATTTCTATCAATAACAARYACATATTCAGTCCAAAACTTCACACAAATAACAATATATATAAACTGCCTTGAGTTTGACAAGACTATTAACAATATATATAAACTGCAGAAGAGGGTTCATGTCTACATGAGACCATCCCAAAATCTGTGAAATATATATTGGGGAAAATATGTAAATTAACAGTAGGAGAAAATTGGGAACTTTAATGAAGACATGAAAGCCATCGTACACCCAACAGAGCTACATGCAAAGGCAACAAAAATATAAATTAATAACCAGATTAATTAAACAATTCTTCGTATAAAAATGAATTGATRAATGGCACCAAAGCAAAATAAATCGAAGTTTTCAGAGAAAATACAGGCAGCAAAACATATGATGCACAATCAAACACGAAAACATCCGAGAATTGCAAAGAAGAAAAARGAAAAGCATATGAATATTGAAAATTGAAAAGGTTATAAAATAGACTCATTTTCCGTGATAGGCATGAACAAAAACTAATGAACACTCATTTATCTAACATAACAGCAGAAGAATTATTCTTTTCCAACATTACCAAAAGGAACTAAAGATTACAAAACACCGAGTAATCACTATTCACTATCATTTTAAACCAAACTACCAAAAATCCAAGCTTTTCATAATCCTACAATCTAAGCACACACCACTAACCTTCAGAAATAGATTCATAAATATAGGCAAGTCAACAACTACCATTGCAACCAGAAGACATAGAACAATGCAGTTCAAATTCATYAGATAACAAGTAATACACACAATAATAGTCAACATTAATGAAAAACAAGAAGATCATACCAATTTGATAGCTACTCCTTCTCCAGTTTGAATATTGACACCTAGACCAATCAAAAAAAGATATCAAATTTGGTCAAACCCCATATTTCTAAAACAAATTGCAAATTAAAAACAATTATACTGTACCTAGATACAACTCCCCAAACAAACCACTATCAATTTTTATTGCCATCTTCAACTTCTGGTCTGCATTCAAACTTGAAACACATCCTTAATGAACTTTTCATGGGATAGTAGTTGGAGGTCCGAGATTGGAAAACCACCTCAGAAAGGTTCAACTTTTCCTATAGCTGAAGGATCCTCCATCTCGAATCTTGCTATAAGCTTCTCAGCCTAGCTACACAACAAACACGAACTAAATCAACACCATTAGAAGCTCCCCAGTCTTCACCTATCAGATGGCCTGCATTTTCCAACAAAACCAAACTAAATCAGCAATAAACAAACTATAAATTATCAATATGCAAAAAAATAAGAAACATAATTGCAGCAAATCAAAATAACATCCAAAAATCACAAACCTTCTGATCAGGTATTGTTGCAGCAAAGTCGAGTTTTACATATTAGACCGACATCGTACTCTCTTCCAATCAATGCCATGGGGAGCGCCCCTCTATCAGGCCATACATCTACACGGTCCCAATAAGCAGAAAAAAATAAAATAAATGTTTAATCTTTCTTTCAGCACAACCAAAACTCAAAACATTAATCACTTACCCACAAAATTAAACCGAAATAATAATCTACAACTTGAGCTAAAAAAAGTGAAATGCTGCATACCCAAGGAAAACGGACAAAATTATATGATATGGCTTAAATTGCACAAAGCCTGCCAAAATTGCTGTATTTCAAGAATCAGATTGTTAATCCTAGTAGCCTGATCATGTGGGGG
>SNQN01007572.1:9116-32835 GCA_008642245.1 Bassia scoparia | reverse complement strand
GCTTTGTGGACTTGTAGGTCCAAAATTGCGAGTAGTCTGCCCTATTACATGCAATACGAAGTCCTACAAGCCCATACAACTAAAGTCGTGTTGATTTAACAATCTAGCCTTGAGCTATTGCTCATCAATGCTGGGGCCATCTAGCAGTCGATACTAAGAATTACTGAGATGGACTCATATCTCAGACACCTTAACTAACTTGATGCCTTTTCAACTCCACACTCTGAAATTGCAGTCAATATTCATGAGGTGTGTGGGTAGAGCATTCTGGCACAAGTCATGAAGCATCGACTTGCTCCGATATGGGGCTTTGATTAGATATGGTGCTCTCAGTTCTTCTCACTCAATTGCCTGTACGTCTTAAATATGCACGATCTTATATTGAGTTCAGTTGTAGTGTGCATGTAGGTCATTATGAAATGCTTTGAGATCTGTATCTGAAAGAAGTTAAATTCTGCATCGCTATTATTCATCAGGAGTAAGATTGCGTCACATAGATGAGCGTGTCTATAAGAATGAAAGTGGTATAGATTCCAGAGGCATTTCGGAAGTCTACTGCATATAAAGTAGATCATCGTGATGCACTCGACGAATACAGATAAACAGTCTGTTCTTATAATCCGACTAGATGCAAACCATTACATTACGAATTCAGAGTCAATGTGGGATAACTAAAATACGTAGCATAGAATATATCCTGCACTACTTGTCCAACAGAACTCTGGCTCATGGCTAGGTGGACCAATACTATAAATGCATGCCTAAAGACACCCTACGAGCACTAGTCACTCCATAATGACTAGGCATCTCATTGCACGAGTAATACAGAATTCAACAATAGATTCAGAGGAGGATTGGCTTAATCATGTTTAGTGGGCGAGTCTGTCTACGGATCGTTGCGCGATGTTGATTTGGTCTGGATGTACTTTCATAGATGGTAGTCCTAATCCGTGAATGGTTTACTACTTATGAGTCTTATTGATGGTGGCGATGTATCTGATACAATCGTCCTTTTGGTGTACAAACACTATGCTGCTTGTAAGGTTGAATGGTTAGTTGGATATTTTTGCTCCCGCATCCAGACAGTCTGTCGGTCCACACTCTTTCGGTCTGTAGAGAGATGTTGACGTCAGTGCCATGTTGTCATGGGTGAATGTTAGGCATGTTTCTCAGGTCGTGATGAAGAATCTAGTGATAATCGCATGCCACAATTCGGACACTTTTTCAACGCGGTACAAGTTAAGACGTGCGTCTCTCACTTCTCAGGTTCAGCACGTGGGCGAATGGTGTGATTTAGAAATTCCCATACCACTCTTTCGGTTTTGAAGTGGGTTGTCTGCCACAGATAGTACTGCAATAAGGGTAGCTAGATTGCGAGAGATATTCGCTTAGCATCATATCATGGCTGCCGGGGTTGTGGTACTTTTTCTTCTCCGCACCAGAATTTCCGCTTAAGACATTCTCTCAAGTTTTGGAATTTTCTTCCGCCCCAAATTCGCAAGAACATAATTCCCTCCGTTGGCGTGATCTTTGGAATTTATACCTCCGCGCACAGTGTAGCAAGATACCTTACCGATAACCACTCTTCGGTCGGTGTCGAGATTGTCTGCAACTGGTCAACAATTGTCAGTGTAGAGGATACTCGGTCAGAAATTGTCGTATGCGATGCATCAGTTGCTCCCCGATCAGGGGATTTATTGAAGTATCATTTGACTTGCTCTACGCTCTGATCAGGCAGGAACTTGTTGAAAGCATGCAGAGATCAAGCACATTTTTTTTCGGGATTCTGGGTAGATTTGTCCGTGGATTGCTAATCGCGGTGAGAGGGTGTTTGGAGTCTCGTTCAGCCGTAGCAGATCAAATTGTACTCGACAGGTGCACACTGGAGATTTTGTGGAAAGTCGAGTTCATCTCAGGCCGCGCTCAGAGAAGGCGACTAGAGTTTGCAAGATGCAGTTTAATGCGCACACTACTATGTAGTGTGTCGTTCGGATTTTGGAATTTCTCCTCATTCGACATTGACAACGTAGAAATGAGTTCGCGCATGCATGGATCGACGAATATTGCGGATGTCTCTTGTGAGATGTACTGGACTTTGCTCTCCGCACCAGAAATTCCCATTTACGCACATTCTCTGGTTGTTTGGAACTCCTTGCGTCCGTACTAGTTAGTAAGAGTAGTGAGCGCGCAGTTACGTTACATACTTTACTGTGTTTTTGCGTTAATTTGGTCGTAGATACTGCTTGACATGCTTACTTCAGACAATTCCGCAATAACGAACAAATCGGTTCGTGAATGGGTTCTGGGAATTGTTCTACGCTTTGTCACCGATGCATAATTGCTGCTGAATCATGGAGTCTGAATGAATCCTCACGTAAGGATAGCGATGTCTATGCTCATGGCTTAGGACAACTTGAGCACTTTGCTCATTGTACATGATGTTACGTTGGGACTCAATCGTGCTACAGGTATGAAAGACTACCGTTTCTTTTCTTCGTCAGTGAACGCAGGCGAGCATCGCAACGGTGGTGGGACGATTTGTTCGCTATTTGGTTGGCGAAAAAAGAGGACAGCACAGTGTGTGTTGCTAGAAGTCATTGAGTTCTCTCATCTTGTCAGGCGCAATTCGAAAATACTGTGTCTATAGAGTCGTTGTGCGTCATTTATCGGTGTTGTAGTATATTTGCACGGTCTGTCGATAAATTGAGTACACTTTAAGATGGGAGCCTGTAGAGACCACGGTTTGGTAATATCATCGCTGAACTACTTTCGCGAATTGTGAAGATGAGTTGCTCCGGGATTCTGTAAACAGCTCAAACCTAAGTTTCGTGGATCTAGAGTTTGATTCTGAAAGACGCAGCTGGACTCGGTGTAAAAGTATCAGCTGTCGAATAGTAATCTCGGTGAAGGTCATTCCGATTCTTGGCAGATAGTGTCGAATGAGAGAGTGTTCATGCAGAGGTCAGTGTAAGTCAAGGCATTTAGAATGTTTATTTGATAGTGTCATTATTATTCTATCATTCTGAGTTATGTTTCTACGTTTTGGAATTTTTTCCATTTGTGACATTTGGGGATTGCTTTATAGTCACTTTAATGTGTTTGACTACTGAGGTGTTTCATGATTGCATTCTTCCTCATTTTTCGAGCTGATTATCAAGTATGTTTTTAGATTCAGTTTTTTCCGATTTTACTTAATTTATTTGAGAGACTCTTACATTTATTACAAGGGAGAATTTCGATAGAACATCTACAACGGCTCAGGAAGGCAAATACCATAAGCTCAGAAGAATAGGACTTTTAGGAAAATACCTGAGGAAATAATATAGTTAGGTGATGGATGGTTTTGGAAACCCCTAGATGATCCTTGTTTAGTGTCTTGGCTAAAGGGTGTGTGTGCTAGGAATTACTAAGTCTCACACATGTGGAGATTCCTGAGTAGTGTACGATTTTTGGAGGTGAATGAGTGACATATGTAAGTTACTAGATGTCTGACAGGAATATCGGTGTAATATTGGAGTTACTGTGATTATTCGCTTCTTCTATGAGCGTAAAGCATCAGTCTGACTGTATTAATGTACAGCGATGTACTCAAGAGTGGCATGAAGTTGTGTGTGCATGTATTTTTGGTGTGACTCTAGATATTAATCAAGTATACTGATGTTATCTACTTCTCGCGAGGTACATATTTCGGAACGGGCGGGCTTCAATGACACTGTACTTGTTACTTAGGAGCTCAGTTATCGTAAGGATATATTTAGTATGAGGCTTAGTGTTTGACAGCTTTTAGAAGATCTACTCACTCTTTATAACTCATCAGCCTTATCTACGGCACATCATGGATAGCATATATTAGACTGAGTATCGTTATATAGCGATTCATGTTGTTCAAATCATATTGAGAGGACGAGTAAATCAAGGTGTGCTATGACGATAAGATATGATATAGAGATATAACTTGAGTTTAGCTCATATAGATATCAAACTTCATGATATCGGACATTTCTTATTGATAGTTAGAATTATAGATTGTGTTACGAGTATACTGAATTACAATTATATTTGAGAAAATGCTCATGAAATCTCTGACTTTTCGAGAATTGTTTTATCGTAAACTAACGTAGGTACTATATATAACTCACTTATTCGCTTTGTTGTCACATACTATTATTTTTGATCTTTGTCTTTTTAATGCTGTACTCTATTAATATAGTATTAGTTTGTCTTGGGTAGAACTTATTATGTTATCTAATTATGATTAAGTTGATATTCATTAAGCTCAACTTATTGATTGAATGGATAATTATTATTATTCATACTATTGATGTAGATTTATGTATGATGTGGTATATTCATTGGTAGTTAATTTATCATTTATGTACTCTTATCAGTTTTAGTTAATTCTTATTTTATTCATATTGATATATCTCTATATTGTATTAATTCACATTGTTATCTCGATCTCTTCATATTATTATTGATTATTATTATTGGTATCTACAGGATTATAGTGATGTAATGCTCATATATTCATATTAGATCATTGCTAGTGCTATCGTACATCGTTAAACTAGACTATGTTGTGATCTGTAGTTGTATAATTTTGTTTGTTTTTTGTAGTTTGTTAATTTTCGGCGCTTTTCCGTTACAACAGATATCAAGGAAGTTCGAGTAAACTTACGTGTCAGGCGAAGTTCAGCTAATAATCTAACATTTCTTTATCCTAAGAGTATCAGCAGATACATAGGCAGCAGGCATGTTGTATAGTACTAAGCATCATTAGATCGATTGTTCATCTTGTCTCATCGATTAATCGTGTGTGTATATCAAATGATTTTTCCTCTATTTTTGATATATGTATATCCTTGATATTGATGATCTACAACTCAGTCATCCTTCATTTGGATACTAATATTACGATGTCTCTTCTGTAGTCACATCAGTAAGTGTCAGTCAGTATAGATGAACTCAGTTTAGAGACTGGTTTGATGTGGTTTGGCTCGTAATTCTTCTTTTAGGATGACTTGACTATCTGAAGAATTTCGCATGAGAAGAGGTTTAAGATTGCTTTGAGTGAATGGAACATATATAAGAGATAGTGTATGTAGGTTTTGATATTTAGATGTGTCACTGTTCATTAGTAAAAGTCTATGTGATGAGTGATCGATAGTAACAGACTAGTAGAGTTATTATAGGAGTATCGTCTAATGAGCTATGAGGTTAGATAAAGCGAGGGAGAGGTGGATTGTCTGTCGAGCCCAGGATCGTGTTTCATAAGAATGGGACAATGGTACAAATGGGAGCGTAGTATGAGTGACCATGTACAGGGTGCGAGTACGAATCTGGGTCAAATAAGATTTATTGGTAGTGCAATTTGTCAACTTGATTTCGACATAAAGAAAGCGCACAGTATGCTGGTTACTTGGATGAGGACAGTGGGTTAAAGTCGTTTGTTCAGGAATTCGCATCGGATGAAACTGAGATAAGTTTGAGAGGAAGTGATGCTATTGATGGAGGAAATACCTTTATAGGGTAACATCGGTGGCTTAGAGTATGACTATTATCTCGTTGCAAATCTATCTGAGATTTTTTAGTGTTTCACTCACAAACTGCAACGTGCATCAGTGACAGAGTTATGTAGAAGCAATAGCCATCACTAAAAATCTAAAATAAATTTTTTGTTTTGTAGATAACATAACTTAGATGGCTGTAAGTTAGCCCTAAGACTTCTGACACAATCGAGGAAGGCCACACATAGTGGTCGTACTTCTCGACGAGCTACTAAGTATCTATTTAAACAATCCAATGATAGGTATCTTTTATAGTTATACTAATGTGATATGTATATAAAGCAGCTATAATTTGACAACAACATGTTAACATGGGTTATTGCAGTAGTTTCATCTTACTTCTTGGTTTGATTGCTCTTGATTCATTCGATCTTTTATCATTACAATGTGCAGTATGTTCAACCTCATGATCGACTGTCTCGTTATTGGTCTTACAAGTGCGCTTAGATGATTTACACTCGTAGAGGTCGAATTTCTCTTGGAGTCCTCTTATGTGCATATTGTTGATATGGAAGTCATGCCACGGGTCTCTATGCGCATTTCATCTTCAAATTCGATATCAATGAGGTGTGATTCGCATTAATAAATTATCTAGGTCAAATGTGCTCAATGATGATCTCTTGTCTCCTGGTGATTTGATTAGTGTACGAATTCAACATGTGAAAAATGTAGTTTATGTAATTCCAATTTGAATTTCACTAATTGAGCTAGTCATTTCTCATTATAGTATGATTTGATGCTAGGAAAATTATTATTTGGACTTCATGGCTTTCATTAGCTTCTGATCATGATTGGAATTAATGTGTTTTTTTTTACCAAAATTCTATTTAATTGAATAAATCAGTGAGCAATTCAAATTAGTTTGATTTGAATTGGGATTTTCCTGAATCTTGAGTTGGGAAGTTTGAAACGCTTGTTTTGTTTCATGGCTATTTGAAATTTATACTGTTAGTTGAATTGTATACTTGGTTTCTTCTTAATTAAATAACTATTTTAGCATATTGTGGTGCAATTTTGTTAATTTGCTTTAGCTTWTGTATGAAAGTTCTATTAAATTTCAGCGAAAGATGAACTATACAATGACAAATCATTCTATGCTAACTCGATGGCACATATGGATGCATATGACCCTTATAGCAAACGTCAAAACCAATCTAATTTCAGATCTTGACTAGCATCTGCAGGGCTGAAATGTGCGACAGAGACACTCTTATGGTGTCTGACGATAAGTTGAGATTTAGTTAAATTTTGTGAAAAAAATTAGAGAAGGAAGAATAGAGAATAAGAACATATTTAACGTGAAAACCTCCTAATTAATAGCTAATAGGTTATTATACTCACAGTTGAGACAACTAATCAAAACTAATACCTATAATTCGGATTTATAAAAATTGATACCTACCAAAGGGATTTGATTAAAAAARTGTTMCCTACCAATGGAATTTTTCCAATAAGGAAAGGTATAGAAGTGTGTATACGCTGCTGACGTGGACATCCACGTGGCAGAAGCATATATACGCTCCTAAATAGTGTATATATGCTCTTGTGTAGCTTATATATGCTCCATTCCTTTCCCTTTTTTTCACCTACGCATTTAAATACAAACCCTCAGTGCTCATTCACGGAATTACGAAATACTTCTCGGTTTGCATGTAATACAATAGCTCTCAAAAAACTCTCTACTCACACATTTAATTCACAAAATGCAAATCACTRACAAAAACCCTAAGTTCTCGAATTCCATGTCAACTTTCGGAGTCGTTTCCGTGCGAATTTAGGTGAAACTTCAGAGACTATTTAATTTAAATKACTCTTTTCTTTTTGTTGTTAATCTTGACTYTGAGATTGTAGGCGTGTGCCCTTATTGGGGCTTATCCTATTTTGATTTCTCATGTGGGATTGAGCCACAAWTACCGCACGTGAGTGCGTTGGCGGAGTGTTYTTGAGTGGGYAATCGTCACTGTGCCTATACAGGTTAATCACAGATGCACGAAACGTTAGTGCCAAGTTAAAGCACCACTATTTAATCATGTAACCAGTTCGTGGGTTCGGGGACATGGTACGGAATGAATCTTTGACCCAATCCCCCCGCATGTAGCGGCCTCTACTCGGTCTCATTGTATTTCCATTCGATCAAATTCATTAGATACACAACAACATAGCAATTTTATCCGTAGAAAGCGCTCTAGCCTTAGAAACTATTATGAAAGTGAGTTTCTATTACGCATATACCCCACTTAACCTAATAATTGTGATCACTTCAAATTAATCAAATTAATACGGAGCCTAAAATTACTATTGCCATGTTTTATCTGAAATTAATGTGATTCAAACAATTTATGGTCTTGTTTAAGCAATCAAAAGCGTCATGTGCATAAGAATCAAGAATAATAATAATAATAATAATAATAATAATAATAATAATAATAATAATAATAATAATAATAATAATAATAATAATAATAATAATAATATACTAGAATTGAAAACTCAAATATATACAAATCTACTTACCTTGTATCGCTACCAACACAATAGAAAACAAAGGTTAGTGTATCAAAAGCTTTGCTTCCAATTGAATCGCTCATCACAACTAATGAGATCATTAGCATTGACAATTACAATTAAAACGATTGTGATCAGGAGAAAATGATTGAAAATAAAAGAATTTACATGATTGAAAACCAAACACAAAATGAAACTTAATATATTATATTGATCAATATTAATAATAAGAGAAGAGAGAGTTAGATTGAATAGCCTCAGAAAATGTACCTAGATTCGCAAAGAAACGACTTTGAATGTTGCAACGGATTCGAGAACCTTGGATTTTGTGAGCAATTTGTGTGAAAGAGAGATTTTGGAGAGCTTTGAACTGCACGTACTCCGTAGTTTTTCATTGATGTTTGATTAAGCACCGAGAGCATGTATTTATAGGCGTGTAAGAAAAGATAGATAGAAAAGAGGATTCGTATATACGCTAAGACAAGAATATATACGGTATAGGGACCGTATATACGCTCATTCTAAGTGTATATACGGTTAGACTATTCATATATACGCTTGTGTTGATCTGGCAGCCAAGTTAGCCTAGCGTACATACGATTTAATCCTCATATATCTATCTTTCGTTCTCGAATTCCTATCTGTATTTTCTGAATCTATTCTACGATCCAGGAATATTCTTTACCCTATTTTAGCTTGCTTGGAGCTCAAGGTTAACCTTCTAGAACATTCTGGATCATTCCTGAATTTTCTGGATTTCTCTTAGATTTTCTGATTTTATTTTTTTTTTATAAATTTTTTCGCAAATTTACAAAAATCAAAAGGATTTTTTTATAAGGAATACTTCTGGAGCTCAATATTTTACAAGGAATTTTTTTTGCATATTTATCCATAATTTTTGGACTTGTTGAAAATAGTTATGACTTTCTTAAGAAAAAACGCGCAACAGAGCGAAACGGGGTATCCCGGGAGATTTCGAGAGTATTTCACCTTGGGAAGCACTTCCCGAGGAAGCTAAATCCTCTGGGGATTAAGCATTCACCGGATCAAATCATATAATATCAGCAATATATTTTATCTTGATTTTATTTCGTTTGAATCAAGCAAAATCGGCAAGAAAATCTTCAAAAAAATAAGTTCTTGGGCGTAATTGCGCCTAAGTCTGCTCCTTCCCACGTGACATTGGTCTATAAATACAAGGCCATGGCTTCATGTTTCACACACCCTTCATATGCTTAGGCTTTGCCGATTTCTCTCCACTTTTTCTCTCTAAAAACACATCGAAACTCTCTCTCTGTTTTTTCATTCAAATTCACAAATCACTTTGCACTTCTTAAACACAATCAAACACATTTCAAAATATACAATTACACATTCATTCACACATTCATTCGAGTTCTTGGTTCGTTTTGAGTTCGATATATTTTTTCGTGTTCATACAAGTTCACATGGGTCCCTAGCATCGTTCTCAATCATTAGGACCGTGTTGCCAGGTAAGTTTGAGACCAAAGTCTCAATTTCTCAAACCCCCTTTGCATGCTAGAGGTCCCCCACATAGATTGCCGCCCCGTTGGCAATTAGACTTTATATATAATGGGCATGTAATATTGATTAACAACTATTCGAAATGAATTAAAATCAACATTAGGCAAACCTTTAATTCTTGTCAAATGCTTGCATGCTTGCAAATCACATCATTATTTTGCCTTAAACAAGACCGACAATTTACATGTTCTCACGCCTAATAAGATTAATTCATTGACAAATTGGCTTTTATACACCTTGAATATGGATCTAAACAACACTTGTCACAACAACAAAGTGGGCCTTATATTCATCTATTTCTGATAATCAACCTACCTTGTAATCTTGCATGCTTAAGGTTTAAAACGGAAATATCTTTGTTGTTATCTTTTTGACAATGGACTCGCAATGACCGAGTAGAGGCTGCTAGATGCGGGAATCTTTGTGCATTACTTTGCCCTTACCCTTGTCCCATAATCCACGACTTTTGATGCACGATTAGACCATGGAGTCCTTCATCTTGCTTTATGCAATTATAGGCAACGCTTAAATCGGTTTCTGTAACTCCTCGAAAGGAGTGCGGTGGCGAATTCATTCCTCTGCTCATTTCGAGTATAATACACACAACTCCAGGCATACTCACACTATGTAAAAGTAATAATTCAATTCTAGCAAAACCAAAGTCATCACCAGATGTTGTACCCCCTGGAAAAAGAGGGACCAGACCCAATTCGGCCCGTTGACGCCCCAGTGCCCGTACAATCTTATACTTCCTCCGTTTTTATATAAGTGCACCACTCTTGGTTTCACGGACTCCTAGGCAATTTTTGAGAGTGTGATGAGGTGTGTAGGTGGGGGCCAAAAAAGAGTAAAAAATAAATAAAGTAGGTGTATTGATGAATATTTTAATAAAATAGTGGTAGAAAAAATAGTATTTTAATTGTGGTTACCACATAAAAGAGAAAAGAATTAGTTTTTTTATTGTGGTCCCCATTCCAAAAAAGGAAAGAAATAAGAGTGGTGTATTTATTGAGGAATTTCCGTTATTAGAAACTGGTGCACTTTTTAAAAAACGAAGGAAGTAGCTAATTTTGGATTCCTTAGATATCAAGATTAACCTTCTAGAATACTCCAAATCATTCCCAAATTTTCTAGATTTCTCTTAGAATTTCTGAATATAATTGTTTTTGAAAATTATGTCGCAAACTTATTAAAAATTTTATTCAAGCGAACTCAGAAAAATGATAAAAATAAGATGAAAATGAAAAATCTTAGAAATGACCTTTAGAAATAATTCTAAAAAATCGTTTTGCTAAGAAAAATGGCCTAATAATAATAATAATAATTTTTCGCCTATTATTGAGCTCTCGGTGTATGATTTCAAACTCAACTTTAATTCAATTCATGCAAATGTGTTTGATTTATGGATTTTGTCACAACTTTCAGAATCAAATCTATTTCGAAATGTCGTACTTTTCATCACGGACTATTCGATTTTTGGAGACACTTTTGGGTGTCTAGAATACAACATCAACAACCGTCATTAATCACAATCGATCATCTTTCCTTCTCAACAAGGAAACTAACCCAAGGTTGCTTCCAACATCAGATTAGCATCAATTACTAGAGCCGATACCTTGCTTCGTCGTTGTAGAGCAAGCATTCCATGCTCCCACCTGAACACAACACCCTTTGTAATATCAAACGAATCCCCGGATCTCTCGTTTGTTTTGAGAGCACCACCCCTAGGCCTCCAAGACTAATCCTCCGGAGCGTGCGTTCTAGATGCTTCATGTGCCTCCCACACAGCGTCCTTGTGTGTCCCCTTAACCTCTAGCATATCTTTGTCCGAGTTAGAGATACCGCCATCATGGTCCTCACCCCTATCTTCAATGGCGTTCAAACAAAATGACACCTTCGGTGAAGTATCGAATTCTGTCCTTGCTACCTTTGTGCTTGCAGAACTATACAAGGAACCTTCCATCATCCAACGTGATTGAACTCGAGCCCCTTTGTTGATCTTCCAAGATCCCTTCTCGAACACCACCTTGTAGCCTGCTTTGTCAAGTTGAATCACTGATATCAAGTTTCATTTCAAAAAGGGAATTAATTTGACATCTTTCAACTCCAACATGCCACCCATGACTCCATGAGCTCAACCCTCATGTCACCACTCCCACAAACCTCCATGTATTTTCCATTCACAAGATGGACTTTCCCAAGCTTCTTAGAAACAAAATTCTAAAACAAATCCCTACATGAGGTAGAGTGAAATGAAGAACCAGAATAAAGGACCCAAGACATCGACGAGCAACTCGAGCTTATCATTAAAGCCTACGAATCATACTTCGTCACCGATGAAGCCTCTTCATCATAATTGTCTTCTTTACCTTTTCCCTTCTTCAACAACAAACAATCTCGCTTGAGCTGTCATACCTCACCGCATTCAAAACACCTCTTCTTAGCTCGATTCGACTTCCACAGCCCTTGACTTCTCGATCTCCCAGGTTCCTTTGCACTCCCACCTTGTTGTCTTCTCCTACTACTTTCATCATACGCATAGGCCTCCCTTGACTATGCCTCCGAATTTTTTCTTTGAGTTCTCTCACTCAAGCTCAAATCCCTCACGTTATCACACTTTAGCTTCTCTTTACCACAAGTGTTGCTAAACGCATCCACTACTGTTTCCCATGATGAAGGTAGTGATGTCAATAAGATTAATGCTCTAATAACCTCATCATCGAAATTTATCGTAACAAAAGATAATTGGCCCAATATCGAATTGAACTCATTCATGTGATTTGCGGCCGAGCCTCCAACTTCCATCTTCAAGTCAAACAACCGACGCATCAAGTACACTTTGTTCAACACCGATGGCTTGTCATACATGATTGACAAAGTCTTGATTAACCTCACCTTTGTTTTCTCATCATTGACATTAAAAGCCACACTCTTCGCTAATGTTAATCTCACAACTCCAAGTGCTTTTCTGTCTAACACTTTCCATTCCGACTCATTCATCCCACTAGGTTTCTTCTTGTCAAGGGGTTGATAAAGGTTCATTTAATACAATAATTCGTCAATTTGCATTTTCCAAAAGCTAAACTCTTTCCCGTCAAACACCCCGTTCCTAGTTTTACCCTCTTCGATTGTTAATTTAGGGTTTTTAATCACATGCAACTAGTTTATCCAAAGACAAACCAAGCTACAACCCCAACTCAACAACACCGGAAACTTCGGCTGTGATACCAAATGTTAGGGATTGAGGATTGTGTTCAACAAATTTGTGATACACCCTAGCCAACTAATAATTTATCGAAAGATGTAAAAGCTAGCAAATAAGCAAACAAAACATAAATGAGTAAATGGGCGAGATATTACCATGGGAAACCCGAGTGCCGGGAGAAAAACCCACATCACATTATTGTGATTTAATGAAGATGAAGTTTTGCAACAATCATAACTCAAGTATCAATTGCATACCATTGCAAAACTATCTCACAAGTTCCCTAATCTTACCTCTAAATATTGCAACTTGTGCTACAAATAAACTAGAATTAAACTACTAACCACTCTCAATTTGCCTCCACAAACCCCTTACAACTAGTGTTTATAAGTCTAGAATCACACACCTAATACTATACCAAAACCCCTTGCTGAAGTGTTTAGCAAAATCAGAATTCTTGTTGTGTAGTTTGTTGTTTCTCTCTTTAGCTCTTAAGCTTCATCATACATGCTTTTATGCCTTGTACTGTGTATATATGGAGTCAAGGAGCTTCTAAGGATGACACATCATCTCTACTAGCAATAGTCATCACTCACATTGCATAATATCAAGACAAGTGTCCCTTTAATCATCCATCGCTTAATGATTAAAATAAAGCACGTGCATCGGCCTAACAAGCACGCAACGCGCCACCAAAAGGAATGCCTCGCACCAAGCTTCCAAATCCAGGTGCAACAGAGGCGCGACCCGCGCTCTCACAGGCGTGGCCAGCACCTGTCCTGCTCTAACTCCTCACTTTTCTACTCCTAAGTGCGACCAGCGCTTCCACAAGCGCCCCCAGCGCCCAGCCTACTCTATACCATCCTTCACTACTTACTCCATTCAACCATCTCTACACATAAAACCCATAACAAGCAAGTTTTAGCTAGACCCTTACAGTTAGGTGATTATGTGTTAAGGAAGATGGAGGAACAAGGTCGTGAAAAGGAGTAGGGCAAAATCACCCGAAATTGAAAGGGTCTATATCGGATCAGTGAAGTCCTAAGAAATGGAACTTTCAAGCTTGAAGTAGTTG
Source organism: Bassia scoparia (assembly GCA_008642245.1). Lineage (NCBI taxonomy): Eukaryota > Viridiplantae > Streptophyta > Magnoliopsida > Caryophyllales > Amaranthaceae > Bassia > Bassia scoparia. Next base: position 18,938 of record SNQN01007572.1, on the reverse strand, counting down.
ATGGAAGAAGGTTACCTAGGGCATGGAATGTAGACAACTTGAAGAAGTAATACAAGTAAAGCCTTGTGCCTAATAAGTGTTACAAGTAAGGACTTATGCCTAATGAATGAAAATTTCATTGTATGGATGAATTTCAGCCATGTAAAGAATTGTTCATGTGCCAAGCAAATGAAATGAAATGAAATTTACAATTTCATCCTAAATTTTTGTATTGTTACTATATTATTGCATTGTTAATGCATGGTTCGAAAAGGGAAAGGGGCATATCCTATGACTTAGTAATGTCTAATTACAATCATTAGGGGTAAAGCTCCTCAGATCTAGAACTAAAATAGGAAACCTAGAGAATGATGAGGACATGTTCCTCAACTCCTAAAATGTTACAAACTTAATACCACGGAGAAGTTACCGAAATCAATCAATTAAGGGAAGACAACCTAGATGCCAGGGCAAGTCTCTAATACTAATAAAGTGAAGGATACAATTCTTGTAATTATTATTTCCAAAAGTATGAGATGGGAAAAATCTTTCTCAAACGATTAAGCTGCCTGTAAGCATACGACAACGAAGTATATAACGAAACAACATCACTATGACAAGGACAAGCTCCAAAATTAAACCTCATACCTGTTGATCTATACTAAGGATGAAATTCAGATGTCGTGTTTGTCAAAGTAGGGACTCCGACAACCTCAGATTGCTAACTAGCTTTGACAAGTATGACAACAACGAAATAAAAAATCATTGATGCAAGATCTCTATTTCAAAAGCGAGAGGAGAAGCAATGCTGTCACCCTATAATTTTACTATATTACCCTAACTAAATTAATTTTAACATTTTAAGACACATAAAACATACTCCTAAATAAGTCAAAGTTAATTAGCATATAAGCAATGCAAATTTGACAATATAAGTAAATTTTTAAAAAGAAATTTTACTACACTTTTGTCATTCAATCAGAAACACTATAAATTGACATTAATTTTCCAAAATATTGAAATTAAATGACATCAAATTTCCTAAAAGATACAAAATTTTGTATGCCAATCAATTCAATCAAAGGCACAATTTTTTTTTGGCTATGCATGGTCGTTTGCAAACTTAATTATAAAAATTGATCACTTTTCATTCGAAAACACTCAAAACATTTTATGAATGCATAAATCTTAAAAAATATGCACACACTGTATGCCTTAAATGCTAGTAATACTAAAGCAAGGCATCATATGTGTAAGGCTAAACATCGACAATATCTTCTAGTCAGTGAATCTACCTAAATGGCGAAACGGTAGACCAAAGCATGAGATTAAAGAATTGATCAACTCCTTACAAGGGCAACCAACAAGCTGTCTAGAGTTATCAACTCTAAGGTCATCGCCTTTGGCCTCAACAATTCTGCAAACACCGTCTACTTTTTTCACCCACCTTTCTAACTCGATTATTTTCTTGTTGGCCGTCTCAAGGTTAGACTTTTTCTATTTTGCTACCACTTTTTTCTTCTTTATCTCTTAAGCGTTCTTCACTGCCTCTTTCCTCAACCGCTTAATGAGGACAACATTAACTTATCTCTCACCTCGGCCTTAATTTTGGTCGTCTTAGTTGTTGCCTCCTTGGTATTTTGTCGTTGGAGTTTGATTATCTGTTCATACAAATTTAGGACCTTTTTGAGAACAACAAACCTAGTATCTCTTAATCATTCAGCAACCTTTTTTAGTTAGTACTCTATTTGCCTCATTATTTTTTGCCTCAATGGCATTGGCTTCCTGGTCGAGATACTCGTCGACATGAAGAGCTTTCTTACTAAAGAGTTTGATTTCCCTCCTTTAAACCATTGCTCTTTTTCAAATACCCACCACCCTAATAATGCACTAAGCATAGAGAAAAGTGGTCAAAAAATACCAAGTAATTCAACAAAACAAAGATAAGGGTTTTATAAGGTGGCTTCCTTCAACGGCCCGGACATCACATGTCGAATGTGGCTCTCGTTGGCCCTTTTGGATTGTCCGTGTATTATTTTAGTATGGAGTTGAACACATCTGGAACATCTTTCGCTGGTCCTCAGCAAACAACCTACAACCATCCCCTAGCTCGAAGAAGTCCTCATTGACAGCGACATCGTACTTTAACTACTTTTGGAAAAAGGGGAGGCAATTCTTAATGGATCGATCATCACCCACAAAAGGCTAGAGTCTAGTCGTAGTCGTTTGCAAGTCTGCTCATGTATGGGGAAGGGGTTCATAATTAAAGGCGCCACATAATCCTCCAAGTTAATTTTAGAGAGCTCAAGCTCGTCGACGATCTTTACGTAGTCCTGATTGGACTTAACATGCCTCCACCCGAAGTCGTAAACTTAGTTTTCTTCGGATCTTTGTCCAAAGGGGTGGTGAAGTTCCTCTTCAAAGGAGTCTTCATGGTGACATGATAGACACATGTTTTCCAACAACCTTTTGAGGTGGACTCCTTACTGGAAACATCCTTTGAGGATGTCGAATTATTTTCTCTCACATCCTTGGTATAAGACAGTGTAATATTGGTCCTCTTAGATGATAACTGTCAGTTGGCTTAGGAGCCTTCGTAGTCGATTGCCATGATGGTGGGGTGACAAAGTAATTGTAAGGTTTCCCACCATCATGAAAGAAGTTGAAAAGAATAAAAGGTCAATTGATGCCTTAGTTAGTTGGTACACCACCTAGAAATCTTTTGAGAAATCAATGGCATCCTCAATTTTCCACCTTAGCTCATCGATGCTACCTACACTAAGTAATTTAATTTACTATAATTGAGATGTGTTATTTAAGACTCCTAGGATTCCTTCCTCTTATCTCTCAACGTCTTCATTTTGGCTCACCAATACAAGATCCATTATTGTCCCTTGTTGTACGGGTGTCGGGGCGTCACCGGGCAGGACTATGTCCGATCCCTCTACTCCGAGAGGTACAATATTTGGTGATAACTTTGGTTTTGCTAGAATTAAATTCTTGCTTTTTCATAGTGTAAGTATGCCTGGAGTTGTGTGAATTATACTCGAAATAAGTAAAGGAAGTCACCATCTCTTTTTCTAAGTCGACAACACAAAAGTTTAGTTTTCTAGACATGTTGTTGTAGATACCTACATTTGTCCCTAGCCCAATATGGCCGATGATAAAACACCCCTTGCAACACACAAACTGAATTGAGAGACCTAGGGTCTTGATAGACACTYAAAAGACAAGTTTTCATTATACCAGGCACATTTTCCTACGCCAAACTACCCTTAAAAATACGTTTTAATTTCAAACTAATTTTAACTTATTTTAAGACATTTTTCTAGAATTTTTKGGAATTTTTATGAATATTTCAAAGCACTTTTGGTATTTTTTGGAATTTTCAACAATTTACTTAATTTTGCGATAATAAACTAAATAATGAAYGCAATTCCYAAATTCAKAAAAATTTAACACAACGCARCATTTTTTACAAGAAATGTTTTGCATATTTGTCCATAATTTTTAYACTTGTGAAAAAATAYTTATGAATTTTCGAAGCAAAAACGCGCACCCGAGCGATACCTTTRGTTCCGAAAGTTTCCGGTGCCTTCCCGWGCGTGGGGCGCAATTGGATTGCTCCCCAAGACGGTRTAGGTTAATCCCCTATCTTGCCTTCAACGTGCAAATTAAAAATCAATTATTTCCAAAGTTAAGRCAACAAACAAACACCAAAAAGGCATATCGAATCAAGACAAAAGAGGAAAGAGGGGCTGGGCAAAGTTTCGCCCACTTGGGTGAGTTTTCGCCCATTTTGGCTTCCCGTTTTTAGATCTTGCCTATGAATACAAAGCCCCATCCCTTCCTTTGCGACATTCACACGCTACATGCTCTCACTCTACCCGATTCTCTCCTCACACTCTCTCTCTCTCTTTCACATACAAATTCACAAATTCTTTTTCAACTTTAAGACGCATCAAATGAAATTTCAAAGTCTCTTCTAAGGGTTCTTTAAAAGTTCTTCAAAGGCTACAAGGTTTCTTAAGGGTCCGAAGTATCATTCTCGATCGATAGCGCCGTGTTGCAAGGTAAGTTCGAGGCCAATGTCTCAATTTCTTAACYCCCTTTTGKATGCTTGTTAGAGATTCGAATTTCTATGAAAATTAGCATGTAATATTATTTAGCAAGCTATTCAACATGAATTAAAATCAACTTTAGGAAAAAATTTAATTCTTGTTGAATGCTTGCATGCTTGTGCAATCACACCATTATTATGTCTTAAACAAGACCGGCAATTTACATGTTCTCATGCCTAATAAGACTAATTCTTGGACAAATTGGCTTTTTGGCACCTTGAATATGGATTTAAACAACTCATGTCGCAATAACAAATTAGTTCATACATGCATCGATTTTTATTAAACAACCCACATAGTAATTTGCATGCTTAGTGTTAAAACGGAAATATCTTTGTTGTTGTCTTTTTGACAATGGACTCGCAATGACCGAGTAGAGGTCGCTAGATGGGGGGGCGAATTGTGCACTACTTCACGCCTTACCCTTGTCCCCTTATCCATGACCCTTGGTGCACGACCAGAATATGGACTCCTTCGCCTTGCTTTATGCAATTATAGGCAAGGCTTAAACTGGGTTCCGCAGCTTCCCGAAAGAAGTGCGGTGACGACTTCCTCTACTCGTTTCAAGTATAATACACACAACTCTAGGCATACTCACACTATGCAAAGYCAAGAATTCAATTTTAGCAAAACCAAYGTCATCACCTAATTGTAACCCCCGGAGCAGAGGGACCGGACCCAGTCTYGGCTGGTGACGCCCCGACGCCCGTACAGTTGCTTTCTTGTCTTAATCTCACCAGTCATAAATCCGGGTTTGTTGGTCGGCTAGAGCCATCCAAACAAGCATGARGACATCTTTGAGAGGTTGTTCTCACCGCCGAACAAATCAATAATGAACTCAAAAGGAGGATGTTTGAATCTTATTTCCATGATGTCCTTATTTATGGCAAAGCTCCCTTCTAAAGAATTTGTGATTACTTGTCCATATTCTGGAACACGAATTGTGCGGCTGTCTCGAYTGAAACCTAGCACCTCTACGTTGGTCTATTATTTTTTTTCATAATTAAAGGTGCCTACCCAAAGGTTRCGTACTTTGACATAATACAAAGTAATGGACCCTTTGGCTTCGACATGTCTATTTGAAGGTCTTTTTGAAGATCCCGCCTTGGATTTCTTCTTTTTTATCGGCTTAACAACTTGTAGTTCATCACCGGCATCATCATTATCAACAACTTCATCACCAATGTCATTATCATAGTCAACATCATRATTACTACCATCTTTGTTTCCTTATATAGGTCGATATGATAAATATCATAGTCAAAGAACACACCCTCCAAGTTATATTTTTCTGTTGTTTCTCGTTCAACGAAGACGTCGTCCCCATGGGAACTTTACCTTTGAAGGATATATGTTGATCATTGATAAGGATAGAGTCATCCTCTTCATATATGAGACTCCTACATTCTCATATATACCTATTCGCCTTTGGCAATGGTACCTATTGGATTCTGATCTATGTCCATCTATATCTACAGCTTCGTCACATGTAATTATTGGGACAACCGGTATGGCTTCTTTAGAGGAAGAAGAAATGACAGGACCATGACAAAGATCGTCTTCTAGCCGTTGTTTTAATCCCATACTCGATGTTGTTGAGTCCCTCGGTTTTGAATGATAACAAACACTAATACATGAAYCAGGTTGACGATAAAAGTGCTAAATGGTTGGTTTGGAACCAGCTATAACTAAGTGTCATTTCCCCAAACATGTTTCTTACTTAGATTCTTATTTGTGAAATTAACATATCTCAATGCAGGGAATAGTTGGTTTTATATAGTTCCATGTAGTAGTCGGGAACCAATAGGAACTGTTCCCTTAACTGTACTATAAAATAGTCACTTATCACTTTACTATGTATTAACCYTGTTARATGTGCAGCAAAAGAGYTCATTCCAAGACTTGAAGCATGAAGGCCTTTTGAAGAAAGAAGTTGYAAGACATTCGATTAAATCGAAAGGAAGCTTCAAGAATTGAAGAAACARGAAGATAGAATTTAGAATTTAGTTTGAGTTTATTTAGTATCTTCAAGTAAGGTGWTTGCTTGTATGWAATTGTATGTTGGACTACTATAAGTTTTTGTGTGTTATATTAGTGTTTTGAATTTTAAAACSAGTTGTTACAGAATTCATAACCTACTATTCAAGGAACCAGGTTCAGGAACTAGGTTAACTAACGAGGTAATGTTGCTACATAATTTGAAAAACGATTTTCAAAAAATATTTTTCAAGGTTTTGTTTTTGAAAGCTATGAGTTTTTAGGTTAGTTTATTAGGGTTTTCAAAAGCTAAGAGTAAWTATTTTATCTTGATCTTCATGAATATTCAAAAAGAGATAAAATAATTACTTTCCTAAAATCACAAAGATATTATTCTTTGAATATTTATGATGTTAAGAAACTATGTTTGTTTGAAAGCTTCGGTATCCTCTAGAGTTATAAATTGGTAGAATTGGTGGAGTTTAACTAATTTAGTCCCCMAAATTGTAAATCAGTGGCTAAAATAATTTTACTTGAAAAAAATAAAAGTAAAATATAATGTAAAACTCTCTTTCTCACAACTCCACTAACTCAACCATTTACAACTATAAAGGATCCCAACACTTMGTATATATACCAACCTTTCTATTCTCATTACCTTACGTCTCCTTATGCTTCAATTGAGCATTATCTTGAGAGCATTACACACTTAATTCAATAGTTCATCATCAAGTCATACACAAGCACTTGGAGCGAAATTGTTACTCTTACATACTTTCAAGAAGTCAGACAAAGAGTAATTAATATTCTAAAAATTTTCAACAAAAGGGTTGAAGATAGGGGAGTGTTTTGTGAGATTAGACACATAGGCTTGCTAGTGCAAGCATTCAGAGAGCACACTCGGAGTAGGTGGTGGGATGAACTGATTTTCGAAGCACGAAACAGTTGGATGCGTGTATTCTATATTTTGGAGTTTATCAATAGAAACAGAAGATAGTAGGTCGTAGGCTAGAGTTGGTTGAACCTCCGTAAATCTGATGTTTCTAGTTATACTTTACTTAGTGTTTCTACTACTAGGAACCAGCCGAACAGGTTCCTCTTAATTCGAAATGAAAGAAAAATTTAACACTGATTCTGCATACATTCAATTCAACCCCCCCCCCCCAAAGTTCTTTCTAACCTTCAACTAAATAAGAACAAAAGGGGAAATAAGCATTTACTTTTTTATTTAGGATACAACTGATCTTGGGGCCCACCGACCCAACAAAAGTTGGCTTGGTAGAGGGACCCAACACTCGGCTTATTTAAAATTGAAGTAGAGGCAACAAACGATGTCGTCGGCATTTATTTGTGTTGATAAAAAAAGAATATGTAAAAGGAGTATAACCTGTGAAATGCTTTAAAAATTGAATTCATAGAAACACCACTTCAAATGAGTCTTCATAACATAGAAATCAGAGAATTTGGGAGCAGAATTGTCAATTAAAGTGATTTTCCTCTTCCTAATTCCTCGTATTTATAAACAAATGGTCAAGTTATTAAGAGCAGGAAAATTCAAAATTTGGAATATAAGCTAACTGGAAGGTCACCTTAGCCAACTTGGAAATAAGCAATCAGTCATTTGATTGGTTGCTACACAACTCAAAAATTATCACCGATCTATGGAAGCCTCGGTTGGCCACCTCAATGGCCGCTAGACTACTTGGAAAATTTTTTCAGAGATCTACGACAGCCTTGGCTGACCGCATCAGTTGGTCACAACACTACTTGATTTTTCAATGATCTATGGTAGCCTCGATTTGGCCACTAAATGGTCGCTACGCTACCTTGAAATTTTTTCAAAAGATTTGTGGCAGCGCTGGTTGGCCGCTACACTACAATGGAAAATTTCACAAATATCTATGGCAACTCGATGGCCACATGAGTTGGCCACTACACTACCTAAGAAATTTTTCAGATATCAATATCATCCTTGGCTGGCCGCTCACTTGTCCGATGCCATCTACTTGTAAAATTTTCATGAAGTCTTTGAGGACACTCTTTGGCGTTGGGTTAACTCAATGAAACTAATTCCCTAAGAAACACGCAAATTTGCACTCTTAGTGTCTAGGTTGGCTGGTATACATCAAGAATATCCAGGGTTAACATATGTCGCATGCTTTGTCGATCACCAGCGGCAACACTTGCCACCTCGCTGAAAGATTTGGCAAACCAAGTTAAATTGTTAGACCTGGTTTGAGGGCAAATGATGTGGATATAGCAAAAAGGTGAAATGTGTCAACTCAAATAGCAAAAAAAAGCATTATTATTGATAAATGAGATAATAAAAATGTTCATAAGAAATTAAGGGTCAAGTTAAGGCTCTGTTTGTTTTGGAGGAAATGTTTTCCAGGAAATCATTTCCCATTTTTCCTTAAAAGGTAAATTTGGTTGGAAACTATCTATTTCTATTCACAAGGAATTTCTTTCAAAAAATAGGAAATAATTTTCCTTTCTTTTCTTAAGTATGGTTTTTTTTTTCAAGCAAAGGAAAAGAGTTGTAAGGATACATTTTCCATATATCAAACAATGGAATATTCTAATTTCCATTTTCCTTCAAAATATTTTTTCCTGGAAAATCGATTTTCAATGAAATGTTTTCCGTCAAAACAAATGGAGCCTAAAGGTAGAAGCAAGTCAATAACAAGTTGACAAGTGGCATAATCAAGTGTGTGCACAAGAAGGTTGAGAACCTATGAATAACCCCTAAATGGTGAAAGGAAAGACATACATACACATTTCCAAGAATGCTAAAAAGAGTAAAACTTTATTATCTCTCTCACTTTATCCCGAAAGACCTTAACTTAAGCATCAAAGGGAAGATAACCTTAACAAGGTTATTCACCTTTTTTTCAATTGCTTGGGAGACCTAGAGGAAGAGCTCTCAAGAGACTTAAAAGCCTCAGTAGCATAGCGAGGACGCCACATTGAGCCCGATAAATAAATATATAGTTGAATTTTAAGTTTCAACAATAACTCTCACGAAATAACTCATCTCACTACTTCCACTTCTCTTTCCATTTCCCATACTGTAGGCACTTAAAAGTTTCTTCCCAATTTGAACAACCGATGAGAAAAAGTACGACATTTCGAAATAGATTTGATTACGAAAGTGACAAAATCCATAAACCACACACAATTGCATAAATCAAATTAAAGTTGAGTTTGGAATCATATGTCGAGGGACCAAGAATAGGCGGAAAGTATTTATTTTTATWTTTTAGTTACTTTCTATTTTTAGGATTTTTTCTTTATTTTTTTAGGACTTTTTAGATTATTTTTCTGATTTTTCTTTGATTTTCTATGATTTTTTTAAGTTTTATAAAATGATTTTCGAAAATAAATAAATTTAGAAATTCTAAGAGAAATKCAGAAAATTRCGGAACGATCCGGTATATTCTAGAAGATTAACCTTGAGCTCCAAGAAAGCAAAAATTGGATAAAAGGATATTCCTGGATTGTAGATTAGATTCAGAAAATATGGATAAGAATACCCGAATGAAAATATAGATAGAGGTAGGAAGCYTGTATACGATTGGATGACGTGTACGCACCGTCAACAACAACCGTAGATACGGTTGATTATATCATATATACAGTTGCCTCACTATATATACATTATTCTACATCTATATATCTTCTCCAAAACGCCTATAATTACATGCTCTCAATGTTTAATCAAATTTCAATGAAAACCTTTGTACGA
>SNQN01007571.1:10771-23384 GCA_008642245.1 Bassia scoparia | reverse complement strand
ATGAATAACAAATTTTGAAAATGACATTTTGAAGCAGAAGGAATATTTTAAGTTTACTTGTGCATTTATAGTTGTGTATTGTGAATTTGTGATTGTAACCCAATTCARGTTGATTTGAGATTTGTATTYTCTGTGCAYYCTTACCRCTCTGCAGCAGAGTTCAAGGAAAAATTCGYGATGGCGAAAGAAGCTTTCTATAAGCTACCCAAGTGGAAACAAAATAAGCTTAAAGCCACGTTTGATACCCCTTGGAGTTGTTATCTACACACTTGCCYGAGGACTTAAAGCCACGTTTCTTGCAAGCTATATACATTCAGTGATTGGTAAACCCCTCTTTTAACAACCCTTTCACCGCGACTGATAGTATTAGATTTAAAAATGGCATATATTGGTTCATTGAAATAATTTCGTTTAATAACTTGTTATTCCACATCAAATAACAGTACCTGTTCTTTTTTGCAATTTTCAGTGCATATAGTGCTGGTAATTTTTGTCTACCTAGTATACACAGCTAGTAAGGAACTCGGTAGCCCTGCTGTAATATATGAACGACTCAAAGAAGTTTCGAGCAGATCAAGGGTATGTATGGAGCCTGAATGGAGCCTGTAACATAGAATAACGGTCGGTGGGACTAAATGTGGCTACTATGTCATGAGATACATGTATGAAATAGTAGCACATCACAACGATTGTAAGGGTAGTTTACAAGAGGTAAGCAACAATTTTATATTGARTTGGTTTCTTGTGCAACATCTACTTGTCTAAACGAGTGCCATCAATCCTTAGGTAGCTTAAATGAGTGTTTTAGGAGATGACCGAGATTTAAAACCATGTAATAGGTAAAGATTATACAAATTAGGCGCGAAAACCCATATAACTCCCAAAAATTGCCCAAAATTGCCATTTCGCACCCTAAAATGACCTAAACGAGTCTAAACGAGTGCAATGAAGGTCTAGGAAGCTTAAAAAAATGTTTTAGGATATGATCGAGCTTTAAAACCATGTAATAGGTAGATGTTCTAGAAGTTAGGCTCTAAAACCCTATAAAACGCCCTGAAATGACCATTTCACGTCCCAAAATGACCTTGTTATGTCATAACGAGTGAAATCAATCCCTAGGTAGCTTAAATGAGTGGTTTAGGACATGGCCGAGCTTTAAAACCATGTAATAGGTAAAAATTATACAACTTAGACGCGAAAACCCATATAATTCCCAAAAATGGCCCAAAATTGCCATTTCGAACCCTAAAATGACCTAAGCGAGTCTAAACGAGTGCAATGAAGGTCTAGGAAGCTTAAAAAAATGTTTTAGGACATGATCGAGCTTTAAAACCATGTAATAGGTAGATGTTCTAGAAGTTAGGCTCTAAAACCCTATAAAATGCCCTGAAATGACCATTTCGCGTCCCAAAATGACCTTGTTGTGTCTAAACGAGTGTAATCAATCCCTAGGTAGCTTAAATGAGTGTTTTAGGACATGACCGTGCTTTAAAACCATGTAATAGGTAAAAAATTTATACGTTAGGCTCGAAAACCCATACATTTTTTTGGGGATTAGAGCAGTTAGAGTAAAACTGTAGTGTTTTTATCTTAGTTGAAGTAATAGAATGTTCTTTCACGTTTTAAAAAAACGTTATAATTAACTCTTTTTTTCTTGTTGTAAGGTGTACATGGGAAGAACGGCTGCATACAACGATAATGAATTAAATCAGGTTCGAGAACAATGGGCAAAATATTTTAGAACAACAATATTATTGAAGTGAAGTTTCGTCGTACGTACTAATGTACTAGAATTCCTATTATTATCCATGCTTTGTATTATGTATGTCAATGAATCAGGTTGTGTCGACGACTTTGACATATGTAMGGATACTTGAATTCAAGATTGATATATATAAATTCATTGTGCGACATTTGCTCTTGTTTTGGAAATATGTTGTATGTTTATTTTATTACAGGGATTCAAGTACAAAATGTAGTTCAGTTAGCTTAGGGAGATTATGGCGTAATTTTTGCAGATTTGATTACATATATATGGTTTACTTGTATTGGAGGTGCCAAGGTGATACATGTATTAAAAAGAGGTTGTATATTAGCAGGTTAGTGACACGATATGATATTTAAAAAAAAAACTCTAGTATTTGTAACGGGCAAAATATATGCTTGTTACAAATAACTGGGTATTTGTAACGGGTGAAGTATGTGTTTGTTACAAATAAAAGGTTATTTGTAAGGGACATAAAATTCTGCCCGTTACAAATACTCAGTTATTTGTAACAAGTATATATTTTGACCGTTACAAATAACATAGTATTTGTAATGGACATTACAGTTACCCGTTACAAATAAGTAGTTATTTGTAATGCCTGCAATTGTAACGGACATGTCCGTTACAAATAGCCTGTTTTTGCTCGTTACAAATAGCAATTTTTCCACTAGTGTTTAAAGCAACATCCTAAAAATCATAGGAAGTCCAATCAATTACTTTCATAATGATACTTCCAACATTCGTCTAGAGTTCTAAATTTGATTAGGAACTGACAATCATCACGAACTTAGTTACTTTCAATGAATACTATATCCAGTCAAACATTGATGATAAAGTCAACTCGATTTAGCAAAAACAAACATTATATAGACTTAATAAATAGAGGATTGAGATTAAAGCATAACCTATGATACATATTAGCGTTCAACATAACCATATATTAAAGATATTACTCAATTATAATAATCAATGAAATTAAAGAAAACAAAGATAAGGGGAGATTAATAAAACTAAAATAGAAGAAAAGTAAGATTGCTGAATTACAATGGTTGATCGGAATTTTCATCCAAAAGCAAAGTTAAGCTCCTAATCCTGCTACGAACTACCCCCTTCCACAAGGCGAAAATATGTAAAAAAAAAATCCCTTAAACTCTATACAAAAAAGGTCTTAAATTGAAAAGCATATATATTAAAGTCCATAATATGATCAATGCCTTGGAAGATAGTCAAAACCTCATTCTCTAATAAATCAATCCAAATGTTCTAAACCATGGTCCAATAGGATTACCAAACAAAATCAATGAGAAGAAACCAACTCCTGTAACGAGAAGAACTGTAGGTGTAATAGTAGCTGCAACTCCCCCAACCAAACTTGTCAAATATGAACTGACTGGCAAGCATCATTGCAAAGAACATTATTCCGGTTGCCGTTGTAAAATCACCCATGAATATTGAATATTCATTTGGCCTGGGCTTGGGAACTGCATCATTCAATATAATAGATCTGAAAATCAATTACTTAAGTATACCAAATTCTAGATCAAAGATGTCAACATTGCTAATTGTATATGAATCCTTACATGAGCTTTGAGCTTTGACTTCCATGTAACCTCAAAAGGTTGATACAMATACCATAAGCAACAACGGTAGCAAGATCCCTAATGTATTTCTGAGACACCAAGAAGTTTAAGCTCTCCATTGTTTCCATTTTGACTTTCTCCTATGATGTCATAGCATGATATTCCATATTAGAATCAATAGTTTATTTCCATCCTAATTAACCCATTATAAAGTTCAACAGAATAATAATTCGCAAGCTTAGTAAAGTAGTCACAAATTTATACAATATATCCTAATACAATAAAAGGTCCTCACCCTACAAATGTCAATGATAAGCAACTCGTCCCTGAAGTAAACTACTAAAAAATTCGGAGGCGAGTTTMGGTTGTAATGGTAATTTAATGGGAAGGGTTGCTTTACCATCGATATTAAAATAAAACTTTCATTGCATGACGAGTCCCCTAATTACCATAACCTAAAATTCCTAAGCTTTGTACTTAAACAAATCAAGAAGTGTTTTTTTAGCAAAATACCTCAAGTTTTGCATGTTTTCTACGTGAAGAGCTTCGATTCCGTCAATATTGTCATACCAAATGGACATTCCACAACCTTGGCAGGAACCCCAGCCCTCAATAAACAAATTAACCAGGAAAAAAAATTAATAATCATAAACCCCAATTTAATTAATTTCATTACACATTTACTCTACAGAGGCAGCAAATAAAGTACAATTCCCCAAAAATCGACCGAAAATCCCCAAAAAAATAGTCTGAAAATCGATTGAAATAATTCCCCCCCCCAAAAACGGCTGTAATCGACCCTAATTGTCGAATGAAGATCTTAGAAATGACTCAAATAAAGTAAAACTTTGACATAAAAATCCTTAATTCTTAATAATGTAAAAAAACACAATACATAAAACAAAACAACAAATTGTGGCACTATTAAAAATAACATATGATTGAGGCCTACAGTTGAGAATCACGACCAAAAATCAATTGAGTATCAATTTTTTTTAGAAAAAAAGCTTGAATTTGGGATAAAATTAAACTGATTCAACTTAAGCAAAACCCTAATTCTRAACTTAAACAAAAATATCAAAAAGGGAAAAGGTGAAATTGAAGAAATCGAAAAATAGATCTAAACCGTAGAATTGAAGAAAAAAGATACTTGGATTAGAACCCACAATAAAGCAAATAAGCGGAAAAACCCAGTTGGGGGTGCATGGTTCGCAATGCAATATACCAAAAGGGATGAAACATGCATGAGCCTTGATGAAGGAAATGAAGATGAAGATGAATGAGAAAGACGAAGTTGGTGAAGATGAATGATTTGAGAAGTTGCAAAAGGAAAAGAAAATGGAAAAAAATATAAGTAACTAATCGCATATTGTAATAATAATGTCCTAGAGGGGTATTACGGTAAATACCATTTGGGGAAAAAAAATAGTCCATGTCTTGTAGAATGTATGATATTAACTAAATCCCCTTCTCCTCCTTAATGTGAGAGCATTAAGGAGGAGAAGGGGATTTAGTTAATATCATACATTCTACAAGACATGGACTATTTTTTTTTAATACAACAAAAAATTTTCAAACAAATGTTAATTTACATATTTATTTCTTTTTAGAGTTTTAATGGATAAATTTAGTGAATATCATGCATCGCACGACCCTTAAACTAGTATGCGTACTAACATTTGGCGCACACGATGTGTGCAATAATTTTAAAAAAATATGATTTGGGCATTTTAGAACGGAGAGAAAATTGTGTTTAAAATTTTTGTTCGTAAAAAAACAATTAATAGTAGTGATGAAAAATAGCGAATTTGATATACAGAGTAGTTTGCAAGCTAACTCCATGAATAATATTAAAGTAGTCCTGTGTTGACATAAATACATTTTTTTTTTGGTATTTTAATGAAGTTTCACCAAAATTAATTGATATTATGACAAATTAATTTTAAAGTTTTAAATTAATTGACAAAATATGATAAATTTTCCTTTCAAAAAATCAACTTATCAAACTTGTTTTGATTGCATTAATTAACTTTGAGTTATCTAGGAATATTATTTATTTATTTATTTTTAATGCTCAATTATTTATTTAGTAAGGGTACAAAAGTAAAGTCATAGGGGGACACCATTGCTCCCCCTTGGCTTATTTAATAGAGATATATAAAAATCAACAAATACAACCTGTAATAACAGTATAACACTATTCTTATCTAGTTATCTACAACTCTAAGGCTCCGTTTGTTTTGTAGGAAAACAATTTTCATGAAAAATTATTTTTAGGGAAAACAATTTTCATGGAAAATCATTTTCTAGGAATTTTTTTTCCTTTGTTTGTTTGATTAGAGAAAAACTCATGAAGGAAATCAAAAATGTAATAGAAATGAAGAAAGGGTGGAGGAATGAATAAAGGAGATGTAAGAAGTGGGGAGGAAATTGTGGCATTTCTTCTCTATAAAAGGAAAATGTATGGTTTTCTTTTTCCAAAGTGACATTTTCTCCTTTGAGGAAAATGATTTTTCACTTCTTTCCGAAACAAACAAAGGAAAACTAAAAGAGGGGAGAAAATTAATTTCCGAGAAAATGTTTTCCTTCAAAACAAACGGAGCCTAAATTAGCAATTTAACTCATGAACAAAGCACCCTATATCCCTTAGTAAGTGGCCTAACCATCTATAACCCTTGTTACAGTATTTGAATTACAATTTACAAGTCATGTAATGTACCGATTGATAGAGCTGTAATATCTTTGGCGATACGACGGAAGCACTAGGTGAGCTGAGAAAAAATGTTGATTAATTTAATCTTGCCGATCGAGCACTTACATAGTTTATGATGCATCATCACAATCAATCTCATATTCGTAATCAACAACGTTTTATTTTTAATCAATCGTCGATTTCTTTTTTTTTTTTTTTTTGTTTTTTTGAACAAACCGAAAAAATTTTAGAAACAAATATATCATAAAAATATTTTATCATAGCTATTTTATTTCCAAATCAATGTCAAAAGATTATTAGTGACAAAAAATAATGGGATTATGAGGTTCTTTCTCCCAAAGATGTCTGATACGATATAATATATATCATTTACACTTTGGTTTTTTTGTTGTTCCAAATTACATTTTGTGATATTTTCAAATAATTGTTCCAAATAAATCAATGGAAAAATAATCTTTTTTTTAATTTTACCTATTTTTTCCATTTCATTAAATTTATGTCATAAGGAAAATCGGCACTATATATTTATTAGTAGTGAGAATTTTTTATATTTTCATCAATATATATGAATGAACATAGTCAAATGGGGTCTTGTTAGAATAGTATTAACAAGTAGTACGTTTTTTAAAATTCAATTTTTATAATTTTTACTGATGTACAATTAAAGATATTTCATTTTTAAATTGTGCATTGGCAAACATACACTCCCTCCGTCTCAGAAAAATCGCAACACTTATATTAAGTTTTGTTAACTTCCTAACTAAGACAAATGATATTTAATGTGTAAACATGTGATGTATTAGGTAGATTAGCACTTTTGTTTTGGAAGGAAATTATGTGAGCGCAAATTATTTGTACTATTGATCCCAACAAATTATTTATACCATACAGTTAAGTGGATGGTAAGGAAAATTAAATTGTCAAAAATAGTAACAAGTACAAGTGCTGCAATTTTTATGTTACACCCATTTTAGGAAAGTGTTGCAATTTTTGCGATACAAAGGGAGTAAGTAGAACTGGCATGAATTAAGGGAAACGAAGGGAGTACTTTATTTACTCTAACATTAATGAATTACTCTTCCTAATTAAAATCAACCTTCATTACTTTACCCAATCTATTCACCTAAAAAAAATAATTTTTCCAAAAAAATTTCATTCACACATTTACTCTTTTAAATAACTTATTAGTCAACTCTTTTATTTAACTTACTTAACTATTTTATCTAACTCAATACTCTTAAATACCGTGCAAAAATGACGTGGAACATCTAAAAAATGGAGGGAGTATGATTGTGTATATAATATGGATTTTTTTGTCAAAACAAACCTTTTAAAACCCAAAAATTCGAAAACAAACCTTTTAAAATGTCAGTTGCAAAATGAAACCTAAAAATAAAAAAAATTTGTGATGGATCCTTAAGAAGCTGTATATTCCACGCATGCCGAAACTGTATGATGGTACCAGTGATCCGATAGACCATGTGGCCCAATATAAGAAGAGAATATGGCAATTGTTGATCCCTCCTCATTAGGTTGGAGCTACCATGTGCCGATCAATTGGAGCCACTCTTTGCGGACCTGCATTGTAATGGTTGATTAATCTGAAGCCCGGTTCCATCGCGAACTTCTCTAGCTTGGTGAACAAGTTCTACCAGTAGTTTGCCAGTAGCTGAACCTTGAAGAAGCAGTCGAACGACCTATATCGACTCACCCAGAAGACCGGAGAATCAATTAGGGACTTCCTAGACAGGTTCACCAAGGAGATGATCCACATCCCGAACCTGGATTTGCAAACCGCCATTGAAGCTTTCCGAAGGGGAGTAACCTATAACTCTCGTTTATATTATGAACTAACCCGCTATCCATGTTAAACTTTTGATGAAGTGCAGTCAAGGACATTGGCGGAAGTCCGAGCCGAAGAGGACGAAGCAGCGAGAAATGGTCCCCGAGTTTAGCGAAGAACATATTCTTTTCGAGGAGGATGGAGGCACCAACCTTACCAGAAGAAAGACCAAGCTTATTCTAGCCGACAATAGGTACAGATTATTTCCTTTGATGTGCAGGATACAGGTTCTCCAAGGGAGCATCAAGAGTACCCACCCCTGTCCAGCTACTGTTTCTGTAAAGACGAAGCTGGAGTCGTGGATGCCCTGAAGGAGATCGGCTAAGGAGTCAAGTGGCCCAGGAAGTCAGAGTGCTCGGATGAGTTGAAAGACAAGTCTATGTGGTGCAGGTATCATAATGATCATGGTCACCAGACTGAAGACTACAAGGATCTAAGGAAAGAAGTTGCTTGGTAGCTGAAGAAGGGTCTCTTAGATCATCTCCTGGATTAGAAAGGTAAGGGAGCCGAGAAGATGAAGCAAGTTGAATCAGGTGGTCCGCCACCACCCCCCGCATTGCGAAAGTGATTAATATGATATGTGGTGGATCCGAGATATGTGGTCTCACCTATTCAGCCGCGAAGAGGTTCGTTAGGCGTGCCACTGTGAATAGTCCGATGTCCGAGCAAGAGAAGAAGATGCGTGAAATGACCATTACCTTCGATGGAGGCGACTTGGAAGGGGCTGAGCATCATGACAGCCTAGTTATCTCACTATATGTAAGCAATTTCTGCATGATCAGAGTACTGGTCGATAACAGCAGTTCGGCCAATATTATCTTTAAGAAGGCGTTCCTAGAAATGGGACTCCAAGAAGCAGACATCATTAAGAATCTGAGAGCTCTCGTCGGGTTCAGCGGAGACTCTCAATACACCTTAGGAGAAGTCACACTTGCTACATGTTCCAAAGGTGTAAACATCACATCCAGGTTCAATGTCGTGGACTGCACCTCTACATATAACGTTATTCTTGGCACATTGTTGTTACACAATATGAAAGCAATCCCGTCTACCTATCATCAGGTTCTAAAATTCCCATCCCCCTTGGGAATCCTCATAATCGAAGATGAAAGAAAGACGGCAAGAGAATGATATAGTCAAAGCATGAAGCCGAAGGCAAAATCCATCTAGCAATCACAGCTGGCTCGGCACCACCCAAGCCAGAAGAATGCCAATTAGAAGAAGTGGTGCTCAACCCAGTAAAGCCTGACCAGGTGGTACAAGTTGGAGCCAACCTGTCACTTGAGCAAAGAAGTTGTATCATAGAATTTCTCAAAGCAAACACAGATTGTTTTGCCTAGTCGCACGAAGACATGGTTGGTATTAACCAAGAAATCATCACCCACAAGCTGAATGTAGATCCCTCTATGAAGCTGGTGAAGCAGAAACGAAGGAAGTTCGCACCTAAAAGG
Source organism: Bassia scoparia (assembly GCA_008642245.1). Taxonomy (NCBI): domain Eukaryota; kingdom Viridiplantae; phylum Streptophyta; class Magnoliopsida; order Caryophyllales; family Amaranthaceae; genus Bassia; species Bassia scoparia. The sequence goes on along the minus strand of SNQN01007571.1, from coordinate 14,029 downwards.
AACCACATAATCAATGAAGAACTGCAGAAGCTGTTGGAAACTGTTAAAATTCGTGAAGTGAAGTACCTTGATAGGCTAGCTAATGTAGTCGTTGTCATCAAGAAGAACGGCAAGTGGAGAGTGTGCTTCGATTTCACAGACCTGTTCAAAGCATGCCCCAAGGATCCCTTTCCATTTCCCCACATTGACGCCATGGTAGACGCTACGACTGGGCACGATATGTTGAAATTCCTAGACGCATATTCAGGGTATAATCAGATCCTCATGCATCCCGAAGACTAAGAGTAAACTGCATTCGTAACAGACAAAGGCATATACTGCTACAAAGTGATGCCCTTCGGGTTGAAGAACGCAGGTACCACGTATCAGAGATTGGTAAACAACATGTTCCAGGATCAGCTAGGTGACACCATGGAGGTGTACATTGATGACATGATAGTGAAATTGAAGCTGTCAGCCGATCATGTTACACATCTGCAACAGACGTTTTAGGTACTCCTAAAACACAGAATGAAATTAAATCCTACTAAATGTTCTTTCGGAGTCTACGTAGGCAAATTCTTAGGTTACATTGTCACACAAGGTGGGATCGAAGCATGCCCGGATCAGGTCAGAGCCGTGACCAACATCAGAACACCACCCAACCTGAAAGAAGTACAAAAGCTGACAGGTAAGGTCGCCGCATTCAATCGTTTCATCTCGAGGTCATTAGACAAATGCCATCTGTTTTACAACGTTCTACAAAAAAATAAAGGTTTCCATTGGATTGATGACCATGAAGTGGCCCTTCAAGAGCTGAAACGTTATTTGATGACGCCCCCCTTGCTGACGAAGCCGAAACCAGGTGACTTGCTATAATTGTATCTAGCAGTAAGCAGTCAAGCGGTAAGCGTTGTGTTAACCCGGGAAGCCGAAAGCCAACAACTTCCTATATACTACGTCCGCAAATCACTTCTAGATGCAGAAACACGGTATTCCTCACTCGAAAAACTAATTTTGGCCCTTGTAACTGCATCTAAGAATCCGAGGCATTATTTCGACTCCCATCCCGTAGTTGTTATGACTAACTATCCTGTGAACGCAGTGCTCAGGAAACCTGAATTTTCTGGTCGAATGGCCAAGTGGGCAATATCACTAAGTAGCTTCGACATCAGGTACCACCCAAGAACGGCGATCAAATCACAAGCTCTCACAGATTTTATGGCAGAATTCAGTCCTGACCTAAAGTAGAAAGCTAAAATTGAAGCTGAACAGGTAAACATGGTTACAGGTAAGGGCACTTGGGACCTATACGTAGACGGATCATCCAACTTCAGAGGAGCCGATCTAGGTATAGTCCTGAAGTCGCCACTGGGGGACAAGATAGTCCAAACTATTACTTGCAATTTTAAAGCCACTAACAATGAAGCGGAGTACGAAGCTTTGATTGCAGATATGATGTTAGCCAAAGATCTCAGAGCCACCATGCTGAACGCGTACTGTGATAGTTTGCTCGTAGCCAGCCAGGTGAATGGTGAATTCGCGGCCAAAGATTCCAATATGGCAGCCTACTTGGAAGTTGCGAAAGCCAGAGCATCCGAGTTCCTGTCATTCAAAATCACAGAGATCCCAAGAGACCAAAATTCGCAAGCTGACGCATTGGCCAACCTGAGATCCGCCCTCAGGAAATCCAAGTTCACATTCGTCCCAGTAGCACACCTATCCAACCTAGCAATCTCCAAGAAGGAACCCATCATGAGCACGTCAGAAGCTGAAGCTGGCAGTTGGGTAAAACCCATCCTGGATAACTTGGTGAACGACACCTTGCTAGACGACAAGCTAGAAGCAGGGAAGCTGAAATTTAAAGCATCCCGTTACTCAGTCATTCATGGGGCCCTATTCAAAAAATCAACCAAGGGGCTGATGCAAAGATGCCTAACTGAAGACGAATGGCCAAAGATTCTCCAGGAGTTCCGCGATGGTGAATGTGGAGCCCATGCTACAAGAAGATCACTAGCCAACAAAATACTCACCTACGGATACTACTGGCCCTCCATCCGAAAAGACGCACATGATTATGCAATGAGATGCCCCAAATGTTAGAGGCACGAGAACATGACACACAATCCAGCATAACAACTGCATCGTACCTTAACCCCATGGCCTTTCATGAGGTGGGGAATGAATATAGTGGGCAAGTTGCCTCAAGCTCCAGGGTAACGTGTTAACATGCTTACCATGACGGATTACTTTTCTAAGTGGATCGAAGCTGAAGCATTCAGCCAAATCCGAGACAGAGAGGTCATTCACTTCATCCGGACCAACATCTTCAACAGGTTCGGAGTCCCTTCAGAGATCATCTGCGACAACGATTTGCAATTCATAAGTGACAAGACCCATAGCTTCTGCCAAGAATGGAACATCACACTCACGATGTCCACCCCGAAGTACCCGCAAGCAAACGGACTGGCAGAATCAAGCAACAAACTTATGATCAACGGTATCACACGAAGGTTGGAAGCTACGAAAGGCAAGTGGATAGAGGAGCTGCCCAGAATACTTTGGGCCAATAGGAAAACACCTAGAACATCTACGGGTCACACCCCCTTCTCACTGGTTTACGGTTGCGAAGCTGTGATCCCAGCCAAAGTATTCACACCTTTCGCCAGGTACGGTCTAATTACACCCGACGACAACGACTTAGAGCTAGCTAGGGATCTGGACACAATCGAAGAGCTCAGAGAAAATGCCCTCATACGCATGGCAGCGTACCAAGGCGTAGTCGGAAAAATTTTCAACAAGAACGTGCAGGCGAAAGTGTTCAGACCCAGCGATTGGGTTCTAAGGAAAGTGTTGAACCCTATGAATTTTGATGAATGTCATAACAAACCAACTGAGGCAAACTCATAAGTGTTTATCTGATATGAGTGTTAAGTGTTGTGTTTTCATTTGTTTGATGATTCAAGATGTCTTAAAGGAATGATGATAATCTTAGGAGAAGAAAGAAGTTTTCGGGTCTCTTGGATACATTAAACTGAGCTCAAGGAAGAAGCTCATCTAAAAGGAAGACTCGAGTTCCTTGGCAATTGCCTTAAACAGTTTTCGAGACTTTTGGTACAATAGATCTAGGGTTTAGTAATTTTTGATTTATTGTATAGCTTGGCAGTATGGTATGAAATATAAGCTTAGAAGAAAAGGAAGAATATAATATAAGTTTGTGAATTAAATAATTAAAGGATATAATTTGGTGGTTTGTAAAGGGAAAATAAAACCTAGGTA
>SNQN01007571.1:0-10211 GCA_008642245.1 Bassia scoparia | reverse complement strand
AACAGAGGGGTTGGTTGCAAGGGTTCAAGAAGTTCTTCATTGAACTGAGAACGAGGGTCTTAGATTGTAATTAGGTGTTTTAACCTATTATAATTAAGACGAAGTCCTGTGTTACATCAGGCCACAATTTTTCCTCTCTTGGCGTTTGTCTTAAGAGTTTCTGTGTTTGAAAATCTCTGGATCTCGTGTTTCTCTTGCTAAGTTTCTTTTAATTCCGCGAAAAGTAACTTAAGTTCCTCACATACAATTCACCCCCCTCTTGTATTGTTCAGTCGATCCAACAGAAAGTCTTCGCAAATACCAAAGAACTCAACGCAGGCAAGCTAGGCACCCGGTGGGAAGCACCGTACCAGATTGAGCGTAGGCAAAGGAGCATACCGCCTAGTCACTCCCGAAGGCATCCAAGTTCAACGAATCTGGAATGCAATCAATCGAAAGCAGTACTACTTCTAAGTCACATGTAAGTATATCTAATGTTATTTGTTTAAAGTTCATGCACAAAATACTAAGTTATCTTTGCAACCTATAGGGGTTTTAAACGCCATGTCCAACGGGCCCTAAAGCCAGGTTCACGGCTTCGATCGCCAGATTCAACAGGTTCAAACGCATGAATCACGGCTTCTACCGCCAAGTTCACGGCTTCAATCGCTAGGTTCAAAGGGTTCAAGCACCAGTCACGCTAGATTCAGGTATCAGATACCACCGAGTTATAAACACCGGAATCCACGACGACAGACAAAGTCATTACCAATCTCACAGTTACGTTAATTACAATTCTACAAAGTTCCATATGTCGTAAGCATTACTAAGTAACTTTGCAAGAGTAACTACGATACGTAAGTACGCATGCAGAAGAAAATCAAAGCAATATTAAACGCAAGGTAAACACACAACCATAGAATTTTGTTTAGCAAAAGATTCCATAAGAGACAAAGTTCAAAAGACACACTTGACCCCTTGGCCAATGGTAAAGTTAACATCCATAAAACCCATGTTCATGCAAAAGACACATTGGCCTCTAGACCAACTGTATATCTAAGACAAAATATTTAAAACAACCAGTGAAAATTCTAAGCTAAGCTAAGGAGTCTCCTCGACAATCTCCATAGACCCCTTGGACTTCTGAGTGACAGAAGTGATTTCCTTGCTGACGTCATTCAGATTCCCTTCCTGGTTGTCCCCTTCTGCTTCCGCATTCTCTCTGCGTTCCGAAGCTGCAGTGTCTTTGTTACCTTCAGCTTGCTCAACTTCCTTCTTCATCTTATCTAACCATAAGTCGTTGATCGGACCTACCTTAGCAATGTATCTGTCAACTAGCTTCTTGCAGTCCTCCCTAGTGGCCCCTTCATGGTACACCTCAAACGCCATCTTAGCTCTCTCCCTAAAGACGGCAACCGATTCCACATCCAAGACTTCCTCGTTCAGCCGACTAATCTCCTGGTTCAAGTCCCCAATGTGCAAGTCTCTGTCTTCCACCTCCTTCACCTTCACTGCGTACTCAGCATCTAAAGATTTCTTTTGAGCAGCAAGAGCCCTTTCCTTGTCAAGACCAACAGCCTTTAACTTTTCCTTCAAAGCTTTCACCTCACCTTCCAACTTCACCACGTTTTGAATCGTGGATTTGGCAACAAGGGACACTTGCAAAGCCTGAAAGAAACCAACAACAAACTTCAGAATCCGTAGTATACAACCCAAACACACATAGGAAAACTCAACCTATACCTCCCCTGGTTGACCAAAACCTCCGTTTCCTTCTTCAACCGAGAAGCAGCACCTGGCATCAACAATTGGCCAACTTCTGGCCAAATACCACTTTCCACTCCATCTGAAGCCAGAAAGTTGCTGGGAAGGGATATATTCACCCCTCCAGCATTAATAATCATAGGGACAACAGGTGACCTGCTTATCTTGAAAGGATCCACTATAGTCACATTATTAGTCTCAACCGAACTCGTTGTGCCCTGCTCTCTCTTCCTTTTAGCTGCTCTTTCTTCTATCTGAGCATCCGTCAATTGAACTATCCTCCCTGAAAAAATCAACATAACCCAAAAAGCTTGACAACCAACAAGACAATGGAAAACACCAGTTAAAAATACTCACTCGAAGTCATAGCTAACAGCAACTCAGGTGCGATCTGGAACTTCTTTTCCGTAGCTGGCAATTCTCTGAACTTCTGTAATGCTCCTGAACCCGATTCCTCTACCTCCACATCCATACCTACAAAACAACACAAGTAAGAAGACATCAATGAAACAGGATGCCAAAAATAAAATAGACCACCCATACCTTTCTAGTTCCACCCACAAATCAGCTAATCTTCTATGTCCCCTAAAGAGTCCTTCTTTACAAAGAAAAAACGTGTTTTCCACCCCCTATCATTTACTCCCTCATCGTTGACTAGATTTAAGCCAGGCTTAGACCTTAGAGTCATCCTCCCCCCTAAAAAGCCTCTTGATATCATAGCATGAGAGAAGGTCAGCAGTAGTGAACCCTTCCTCCCACGAACTGGTCTTTCCTCGATGACCCAACAAATACGCAAAAAAACGACAACATTTGACTGAGAGCAAGGCCCAAGAAATCACGAACCAGAGGGGAGAAAGGGAACTTAAAACCGACGGTAAAGGGATATTCAAAGAAGACGACGCAGTCACCTAGGCATGACTCAAGCAACTGCTCACCTGAGGGAATTAACACTTCACACATCGAAGGAAAATCGGCTAAGGCCACTATCTCTGGCAATTCATCAAAGTTGACGTTGCTCGGAATTTCATCATTTGAGTTTCCCATCCTCCTCTTCTTCGCAATTGACTTAAAACGCATGAAACAAAGAACAAATCGAAGAGAAAATGAAAGAAATACCTGAATTAAGATGAAATTTCACTCAAAAAAACGATTCGATCGAAAAGCCCTAATTTGATTTCTACGAAACCCTAGAAATTTGCCTCAGTCCAAGTAATTCTCTATAAAGTGCTTGAGCTTTTATAAATCTTCAAGTAGCTTATCGTATTTATTGCTCAGAAAATGAAAACTCTGAGCTAACTTCCCTCAATTTCTGCTGTAAGATACAAAACACAATCTCAAAGATTTTTCTGGAAGTTAAAAGTCACATGCATCACTGTTTAAAAATTAAAAATTTAACTTGCAATGATGAAGCTAACGTTCCCTATTACAAGTTAGGGGCTAATTGTTATACCTAGATTCTTCGTACCTGTAGCTAATGTTTTATTGACAGGTTCACAGGTCTATAGGTTCACAAGAATACCGGTTCGCCTTGCAAACAGGTAGGAGCCAATCGAAAGCAAAGCCCAGTAAGGTGTCAAAGGCCCAAAACACCAGAATTGAGCCCAGACTTCAAGAAGCAACCTCCAAGGCGAAATAGTCAAGGGATAAGTAACTACCACCCGAGAAACAAGGAACGTGCAGAAATCACCAAGTACCCTCCAAAAAGAACCGGTCAAAACGGTTACCTCAAATAGCTGTTGCTAAGCCCTACAAATCAGGGAATGGGGATCTCTCAAGCGTTAACATGCGAAGAGTGGAAGTCTTATAAAAATACTTTGCATAACTGTGTAAAGCACACATTACATTCCTATCACTATAGAAGTTATTATTTCTTAATTATGTGAGAGAAAAACAAGAGTGAATCAGAGAAGACACGCAAGTACCGCGCACGAGCAACCTGTAATTGAACCTATAACTGATTGAATTCATAGTGGATTGGTGGACTCATAGCCACCCGCGGTTTTTTTTACCCTTATTCATGGGGTTTTTCCACGTCACCATGTCTGGTGTCGTCTCTCCTTCTTGTTCTTTGTTTAGTTTTTGTCATTTCATTAGCTGTTTATTATTCAGTATACGTTAGTTCGAACCTGGTTATAGTCGTACCAGCTTAGGTTAGATTATTGTCTAATTTTTGCATAAACACTCAGGCACAACCAACCTTCCTCAAACCCACCTAGCCCAAGGAACTTTAGGCATGTTAGGGCATAAAAGATTGTAGTAATGTCCATACCATTAGCATAACTGTTTTACCTCATCCAATCATCATTCTGGAATTTAGCATTAAAGAAATTTTTCACCTTAACATTATGTTTCCAAATCCAGCTAGAACTCACAAGAGCCAACCAAGAGAACCAATCCTTACTCTTGATGTAGATGGCATGAATTAAACTCATCATACCAAAGGTTATTGGCTTTCTGAGCAATGTTCCACACTTGCTTTCCCAAGGCAGCCATATTTCACAGTAAGATGTTCCTTATACCTAAGCCACCACAAATTTTAAATACACAGAGTATCTCATCCAAAAACCCCAGGGTTATTACTATCACACACTCCATGTCATAGATAGGATCGACAAAGAGCATTGACATTCAGTAAATTTTTCTTAGAGAATAAGAAAATTTTGGGCCCAGTAAGTATGGATTGACATAAGTACTGAAGTGAAAAGTTGCAATCGCCTAGCAAAAGACTAATGCCTATTAGTCTACACTCTAATCCTAGCAGTCATTTTGCAAAGGATATTCTCACAATATCCAATAGTAAGCTTCTTGTGACTTATAAGATTACCAAGGTACTTGAATGGAAGCATGCTAAGAGAAAACCTACAAGTATGTTGAATTTGTTCTAGCTCATCAGAAGTTATACCACACCCACACAAAACTGACTTACCTTTGTAAGCCTTTAACCCTGTTGTAGCAGCAAAGAGGCTAATAATACCCTTAGTGATCATCTCAACAGAAGTCAAATCACCCTTGCAAAAGACAATTAAGTCATCTGCAAAAAAAAGTTGATTAAGCTTCAGATATTTAGATCTGGAATGGAATTGGAATTCTTGCCGCCTGGCAATGTACTTCATTGTTCAATTGATATATTCCATACACAATATAAATAATAAGGGAGACATTTAGTATCCTTGCCAGACATGGAGTCCTTCGCCTTGCTTTATGCAATTATAGGCAAGGCTTAAAACGGGTTCCGTAGCTTCCCAAAAGAAGTGCGGTGGCGACTTCCTTTACTCATTTTCGAGTATAAACAGACAACTCCAGGCATACTAACAATATGCTAAAGGTAAGAATTTAATTCTAGCAAACAAACCGAGCCACCCTTAAATTGTATCCCTCCGAGCTGAGGGACCGGACCCAGTCCGGCCCGGTGACACCCCGGCGCCCGTACAGTTTTCTGGCGACTTCACTTGGAGTTCACTAAAGCTATTACCTTTATTGATGTCTGGGCAATACTCGAATTGTTATGCGCTTTCGGCGTCCTTAAGACAGCATTGTGTTAGGCATCCTGCATTACACGGAACATAGGTCGTTGGCACTGAGTTTTTCGTTTTCTAGGCATCACGTTTCATATAAGTGTATTCTGCACTTGAGACAAGATCGGGGGGGCTCGCTAATTAAGATTGGCGCTGGTGCACTACTTATGTAACCAACTCTTAAGCTTAATACCCATCCCCACCATGATGCGCGGCTACGTGCCCTACAAAGCCGTATTGGTTTAGACCTACTTTGATCATCACAGCGGGCTGGATGTGTTAAGCCCATTCTGAGCCAAGTCATGGGACCCTCTTGGAGACCCGGACTGACCTGTTCGATAACGTAGCATCTAACTCTATGTGGCTGGACTTTTTCTTTTCTTTTGCATATAGGGATCACGCTAGCATTACAACGTGCTACGTGCTTTTAGACTAAGGACCCTAGCTTTGCATACGTAACAAACAAGTCATCGAGTCATGTAACAATCCTCATATAGCAAGGTGATCATTTCTTAGGCATCGTAATGTCGAAGTGATTGTAAACTAGAATCATTAGGCGTTGCGTTTTTGTTGAGTCATGTAATTGTAAATGGACGTCGGACCTTTGAACTTCGCCTTTAAAAAAAAAAGAGGAAAAGAAAAAGCGAAGAAAACAAAAATATAATGACAACAAAAGAGTGAAAAATGAAAATAAAAGACAAAAGGCAAATTTCTGATGTTCATGCACTTTTACATTTTTGAGTAAGTCAATAGGCAAGGGAATGATAACCCCTAAGACATGCATTGCATCACAGATTGATTCGACATGGAACTTAACTTTTGGTCCATGTACAAACAGGGTAGGTACCAACGGTTTGAACTCGTAGACATAGGGTTCCCTCCACGGTTCTTAAGCAGTACTCCAACAACACCATTGCACCAATGCCTGAAGAAGGCACCAAGGCGAACTTGACCTCGGCTGACTCCAACGAGGCCTGGGCCAGGTTAATTAGACTTGGCAATTGGTCAGTGGTGGGTCGAGTGGAACTGAACCCACCTCCATCCGCTAACCATCCGACCAACACCTGACCCATCCATCACCCGAATTATCCATCATCCACATCCGATCCATCCATCATCCATGGATGGATCGGGTGCATCGGATTTTTAATGGATTTCACATAAATTTTTTTTAATAGGACAATTTTTCAAAGTTCTTGACGGATTTAAGCTCTAAATTCACAATATACAATAGTTTAAAGATACAACTACCAAGAAATCTATTATTTATTATGTTGAGTCGGTAGAAATAAAGGGGTACAAGAAAAATGTAGGAATTTTTAATAAAATATATATATTTTTAGTTTAAACTAAGTAGAAGGATGGATGGATAGATCGGGTGGATAGGTCGGGTGATGGATGGATGTATCATCACCCGTATCTGACCCGACTCGTTACCTGATGCATCTGTCATCCGATTAAAATCCGTAATATTTCTGGTTGTCATCCACGAAATTGGATCAGATGGATCGGATATCCATCGGTGTAGGGTGAAATTGCTAGGTCTAGGGTTAATGACCAAGGTTGATCAACTCGAGAAGGCAAACACTGAAGCGATGAACATCCCTATGGAGGCCCTGCATAGCATGCTCAAGCGCTATGTATTCTTGGAAAATCAAGCAACAACAAGGCAAAGACTACTTGTAGAGAATAAGGTCGATAGTTTAGCTCCAATTCTGAAGGAGATGCTGGACCTCCTCAAGCAGATGAATGCAAAGTTGGATGTGCAATGCGAACAAATGGATTAAATCCACAATTTCTACTTTGAAACCCTTATCCCGAAAGTGCAAACCTTGGAAGGTAAGGTAAGGAAAATCGATGCTAAGATATCCAGTGTGAAGGTCGGGATCGAAGGACTATCAAACCAGCTGAAGATACATGAGCTTTTTCGACCAAGTGTTACCTACACCCACATATTTGGTCATTTGACCAGGACTGGGCTGCTGAAGCCCATTGGCCCAACTTCTGATCCACCTATCAAAAGAAGGGCCAAATGGTGGGATGCTGATAAATATCTCTAATATATAAGAGGCAATGACCATTCAACTGAGGAATGCTACAATCTCAGAGACATAGTGCATGAGATGATCGAAAAGGATGAACTTAGAATCTTTCCAGAGGCAAGGGGAGCCAGTATCCATACATTTTCCAGAAGAGGCAACTCGGATACATCAAGCCGTAAAGATAACCACTCCAGGAGGCAAGGTCATCAAGTGCACCATGGGCGAAGGACCAATGTTCGAAGATTATGAATCTGAGACTGAGTTTGAGTCTAGGGTCGTAGAAGCTAGGATAGCTAGTCCTAGGGAGTGTCCTCCTGAGTCTGTGAAGGAGCCTAGTATCCCCCTTTCCCTTGTCAGTCAAGTATCTTCGGAGACAAACTTATCTGTACTCTCTTCAGAGTTTAATAACATGCTCCTTTTTGCTTACTCCTCTTTTCCTTCTTATGATTGCTTTAATTCACAACTCACAAATAAACAAAATGACAATAAGTTAATAAAGGAAGTGGAAGAGCACGAAAAGAAAACTTCTGTCATCGAGCAAACAAAAAAGGTAGACATCTCCAACAATGACACGCCGTGGGAGATACAGATTGGTCTGACACTGAGTCCGTAAGAAAGGGATGAACTGGACACAACACTGAAAGAATTCCGGGAAGTTTTTGCTTGGTCCTATGAAGACATGTCAGGGATTGATCTAGACATCGAACAGCAAAGAATTCCGCTCATAGAAGGGGCTAAACCAGTCAAACAAAAGCTCCGTCGCATGAAACCGGATGTTGCCCTTAACATTCGGCAAAAAGTCATCAAACAACACAATGTAAGCTTCATTAGGGTCGTCAATTACCCTCAATGGATAGCAACTGTGGTCCTAGTACCTAAGAAAGACGGACAAGTTCGAATGTGTATAAATTTTCGTGACTTGAACAAAGCGAGTCCGAAGGATGACTACCCTCTGCCACACATAGACGTTCTCATACAAAACACAGCAGTTCATGCCTTGCTCTCATTCACGGATGGGTATGCGGGATACAACCAAGTCAAAATGGCCGAAGAATACATGGAAAAGACAACCTTCACCACTCCGTGGGGGCTATACTACTACACTGTGATGCCTTTTGGTCTTAAAAATGCAGGCGCCACATACCACCGAGCTATCACTGCTCTACTTCATGACATGATACACAAAGAAGTAGAGGTCTATGTCGAAGATCTGATCGTCAAGTCAAAGGACCGCGAAGGACATGCCCTTGCACGAAGGAAGTTCTTCTGGAGACTCCAACAATTCAACATGCGTGTCCACCTGAAAAAGTGTGCATTCGGAGTCACTTCACATAAGCTCCTAGGTTTTGTCATCAACTCTCGAGGCATCGAGATCGATCCAACAAAGATCAAAGCAATCATGTCACTTAGGCCACCAGAAAATTAAAAGGAGATCCGAGGGTTCTTGGGTCGACTCTAGTACATTAGCAGGTTCATATCCAAGCTCACGATGGTCTGTGAACCCATCTTCAAGAAACTGAAGAAAGGTGCTCCCAAGAAATGGGATGATAGTTGCCAACAAGCCTTCGACAGGATCAAGGAATACCTCACTAATCCTCCTTTGTTAGCTCCTGCTCGCCCTGGGCATCCGTTACAGCTCTATCTTACAGCAACAAGCAAAACCGCTGGGGCAATGCTCACTCAAAAAATCAATGGCTAGGAAAATGCAATCTACTACCTCAGCAAGAAGTTCCTTCCATACAAGGAAAGATACTCTACCCTAGAGAAACTATTCTTGGCTATAGTATGGGCATCGTGAAAGCTTCGACATTATTTGCTCACACACACCGTACACATCGTATGCAAAGGGGAACCTCTGAAATACCTCTTTGAAAAACCAGTTGTCAACGGACGCATGTCTAGATGGATGGTTATGCTTGTCGAATTTGGCCTTAAGTTCATGCCTCAAAAAGCCATCAAAGGTAGTATTGCACTAATAGAAAAAAGCCCATATGATGGGGTTTTTCGTAACGGCATATGCCGTGGAATGAACCCCATCATATGGGACTGCGGCATAAAATAAGAATGGCTATATGATGGGGTTCTAACCCCATCATATAGTTGAAACTATATGAAGCAGTTATAGATTAAAACTCTATATATAAGTACTAGTATATGATGCGGTTTTTCAGAAAAACCCCGTCATATAAGTATGAGTATATGATGGAGTTATCGAAAAAACCCCATTATATACTACAATTTTTTTATTAAAAAAATAGCAATTGTTATACTAATATTATAGGTTTATGTATGTAACAATTTATTAATTTTGGATTTAAATATTATATTATAAAATGATAAATTGTACRAATTACAATATCTTACAATATTACCCATCATTCATGCTTCTCTTTGACACTATTTCAACCCTTTTCTCTTTAGTCCATAACAAATAGAATACAACAACATATTATAGGCTTGTCTGCCTGCCTGTTAAGGAATCAACATCAGCTTCAAGATCACTAGATGTTGCCTTGGCTCTGCAGTCACTCTCACTTGAGCTGCTACTGATGCTACTAGTATTGTTGTTGCTTCTACTGTTTAAACCAAGCTTCAAGCTAACCCCGTCAGGTTCAGACCATGAATCATCAATGTTGTCTGTCTCGGTGCCATAGCTGCAAGAAAAAAAATTGAGAAGAGCAGAATAGTAAGATGTATATAAAAATAATAACAAGAGTTTCTCAAGTTTTTCTAATATAGCTTGCAAGAGACTTTTGGTAATGCATTGTGTAGGACGTGGGCCGCGCCCTCAGCGTATAGCGGGCGCGCGGCTTGGTACTACATCGAGGTGCTTGTGCGTGGGCTTGAGCCACGGATCCCGCACGTGAGTGCGTTGGGGTAGTGTTGTCGAGTAAGGGGAATCGCCACCGTG
>SNQN01007570.1:0-32838 GCA_008642245.1 Bassia scoparia | reverse complement strand
TCACCCGACCGGGTGTGGGCTCACCCACCCAGGTCAGTCTCCCCTTTGCTGCTTGTTGCTTCACTCGTCAAATGCCCCACCCGGGGCTGTGGTGACCCGCCCGGGGCTGCACATACCCGCCCGGGTGCGAGGCTCTCCAAAACGACTCGCGACAAAGCCTTCCCAAGACTCGACATGCCCCGACCGGGTATGCGTCTTTCGTCAAATTTACTCCGTAAACAAACGTATACCTTGATAATACAAGGCACACAACCAAATTACTCCACAACGAATATTATGACACAGAGTCATCAGCAATGCACAGACAAAGGAGCTCATCAAGAGATTCATTACGCTGAACAACACCAGGCCACTAACCCGCTCTTGCAATAAAGCTCGACAACTAGAAATGTAACAAAAGACTATGTGAAGCTAACAAGAATATATATACAACTCATTATTCAGCAGCAGATACCAAAACTATCTGAGGTATTATTATTCAGGTGACGAAGACAAGGTCACCATTGTATCGGATCATTTATCAGAAAACTATTGTTTCTAGAATACAAGGATTTCTATAAGCTCATGTTGATCGAGAGCAGATTAATTATATTTCTCTTGACAAAATGGAAGCCATGGGAAAAAAAAATATACAGTACTTCTATATATAGAATATACATGAAAAATTGCTATCCCTACTAATACTATGATATCGAAGAAGAATTAGCATTGATACCGACTGCATTTTCCCTCAGAGGTAAATCATGAAATGAAAGAGAATCAGCCTTCCCATCTTGCTGGTTAGATTCAATCAACATCAACACAACTTCCCTCATTGTAGGTCGGTCGTAGGGGGACATGTTAGTGCCTGTCTCTTATACACATCTAGATGTGTATAAGAGACAAATCAGCCTTCCCATCTTGCTGGTTAGATTCAATCAACATCAACACAACTTCCCTCATTGTAGGTCGGTCGTAGGGGGACATGTTAGTGCAAAGTAAAGCAAGTTTCATGACTGTTATCATATGATCAATCATCGGTCCATCTTGCAGATATAATCGTTCGTCAAGTATCCCAGGAGTTAATGAATTACCACGGATAAAATTTTTGACCCAAGTGACAAGATCACCTCCCAGATCTAGGGGCTGTACAGGGGTTCTTCCGGTTAACAATTCCAAAAGAACTACTCCATAGCTGTAGATGTCRCACTTTTCTGTAATCTTCATGGTGTATGCATACTCTGCAAGAACAATAACATCCACTTTCAGATAAAAAGTATTGGCAGCTAGACTAATGATAATCTTTGCTGGAAATTATATCTACTATAGCAAGATTACGAGACTATATAGTTCAGTAGCCTACTTGTCACTAACAATAACAGTACTACTCATAAATAGAACCAAATATAGCTCTTAGTTTGTATGATTATTCAGGTAAATATGGATTTGACATTAGACCGAGTAAGATATCAAGACTATGAATAGACCTAACTATTCTCTATCTACGGCATCTAATTTTTAAGATTAATTCCACAATTTTTCAAGTTAAAAGGTATGTAACAATTTGAACACCTATCTTATGTCAAACAGCCCCTTTAAAGTGTTAGGTCACATTTTGGACCATTAGATGGGTTGGATTAACTGTTAAAAAGCACATTGCACAATAGTTGATAAAAACAGGAAATAAAATAGAAAGAACAGGAACTCCAATACAACACTGCAAATCGGCTAATGATCATATATACTTCCTGAATATACATAAACTGTTAGCAAAGAGGGTCTGCTATAACTTGATTGACATAGATCACCACTGATCAAATAATCATATGGCAAGTCAAAGCACACTCACCAAAGGCAACAATCAATATACACATTYACTAAAAACACAATTATGGAGCAACACTTGGACACACAAGCAATCATACACAATAATAAATATGCACTATGACAAATAGAAACTTACCGGGGGCAATATATCCATATGACCCGGCAACTGCAGACACTGATTTTGACTGAGGCATGTCAACAACCTTAGCTAAGCCAAAATCACCAACATGTGCTTCAAACTTATCATCCAGTAAAATGTTGTTAGATTTGATATCACGGTGAATAATCCTCGGTTTACAGTCATGGTGTAAATAAGCAAGACCTTGAGCAGCTCCTAGTGCAATTGAGAATCGAGTAGGCCAATCTAAACTACATGAAGACCCATGAAGTAACTCGCCTAAGCTACCCCTTGACATGTACTCATAAAGCAGCAAATTTGAACCCTGGCTGTGGCAAAACCCRTATAATTTCACAATATTTCTGTGTCTAATTTTTCCAAGGGTCAAAATCTCTGCTCGGAAGCTGTTCTCAATGTTGTTCCCCTCCCTATTAGAAGCTAGTTTCTTGAYGGCAATGATCAACCCTGTATGCATCACTGCCTTGTAAACTGTGCCACAAGCACCACTCCCGATGACATAGCTCTCATGAAAATTGTTTGTTGCAACAATAAGATCATGGAAAGTGAATCCTTCTTTAGGAGGGAAGTAGATATCTGAGATTGAAGAATCATCTCCATTCTCTTCAACAGAAGCCACGGTTTCAACAGGCCGCCGCATGAAGAACAATATCACAGCAATAAGTACAAGGGAAATTCCCCCTACAGTAACWGCAATTACAGTAATTATTCTCCCCTGGGAGGATTCACCATTTTTCTGAGATGAAGCAGGATGAAATGTTGATGCGTCAGAACAAGCTGAAGCAAGAGGCTGGCCACAAAGACCTTTATTACCAGAAAAGCTGCTAGCTTCCATGGTCTGGAATAATTGTATTGAAGGTATAGGCCCTGTTAAATCATTATATGAGAGGTTCACACCTAACAAGCTAGAAAGATCTCCAAATGTACTCGGAATTTCACCGGTCAAATGGTTGTTATTGAGGTAAAGAAATTCCAGAAGATTGAGATTTCCAAGCTCTGACGGAATTTTCCCAGAAAGATTATTAAAACTAAGATTCATAGCAATCTGCAAGCTCGAAAGAGAACCTAGAGAAGATGGTATTTGACCAGACAATGAGTTTCCACCCATCTGCAGCTCCGTCAAACGAGTGAGGTTCCCCAGCACAGAGGGAATGCTTCCAGAAAATTTATTGTCAGAAAGCATGAGAAGTTCTAGCTGCAAAAGGTTACCCAATTCAGCAGGAAGAACACCTTCAAAACTATTAGAGCTAAGGTCCAGACGCTGAAGCTTCTTGCAGTTGATAATATTAATTGGAATTCCACCCGTGAGAAAATTCGATGAGATGTTAAAAGTCACTAACTGAGACAGGTTACCAATCTCTTTTGGCAGCTCTAAAATGAAATTATTGTTTGCAAGATCAAGTCGCTGCAATTTGTTGCAATTCCCCACCTCAGAAGGTATAGGACCACTAAACTTGTTCTGTCCAAGCTCAATGGCAGAGAGATTCTTCAATTTGCACAATTCTGTTGGAAAGCTACCAGTCAACCTATTCCCAACAAGACGAAGCTGTACCAAGGTCGGGCAGTCTAAGACCCCGGATGGAATGTTCCCGTAAAGCTGATTTGACTCGAGATTCAGCAGTATTAAATTAGAATGACGACAGAGAAAAGGAGGAATCCTCCCTGTCAACATATTAGCTGAAAAATCAACAACCCAAAGTGGGCTGTATATCCCAAGCCCTCGAGGAATGCTTCCAGTCAGTGCGTTGTCAAAGAGCTGTAATTGAATCATCTGGCTTAAGTACTGGAAGCCAGTAGGAATAGGACCAGTGAGAGAATTGATTGAGAGATCCAGCTTTGTCAAGTTTCCTAAGGAAGTCAACTCAACTGGTATAGAACCATTTAGCAGATTCTGGAAAAGATAGAGAAGGGTCAGATTCTTTATTTTGCCAAACTCAGCTGGAATCTGACCCATCAAAAAATTCTCAGAAAAGTCGATTTCTGTTGCCAAAGAAAGATTCCCAATTTCCCTAGGAATTGTTCCATTGAGCTGATTCCTATAGAGGTATAATCTTTTAAGGTACTTGAGATTCCCTATTTCTGCAGGAATTTCTCCAACAAAATTGTTCTGATATAAAGCAAGAGTCTCAAGATTGGTACAGTTTCCGATCTCACTCGGGATAGTACCAGACAACTGATTACCCCAAAGAATCAATTCAGTCAAATTGGTAAGCATTCCAATCTCTTTAGGTAAATTCCCGACAAGTTGATTTTGTGCCAGTCCAAGATACTCCAAATTTTCACATAAGCCAATCTCAGCAGGCAAGCTTCCACTGATTGAAGTCTGGCCAGCACGAAACTTTTGCAACTGCTTAAGGTTCCCAATCGACGGAGGCAATGGACCACTAATCCTGTTCGTATATGCCACAAATTCAACCAACGACGAAAGATTCCCAAACTCTTCGGGAATGGGACCAGACACCTTGTTGTTGCACAGATTCAGGTATTGCAAGGAAGACAAACTACCCAATGAAGCAGGAATAGGACCTTCTAACAGATTATTATTCAACGAAAGCGACTCTAAYGACGAGCAATTCCCTAGTTCATGAGGTATACTCCCACCCAAGGAATTGAAAGAAACATCAAGACTAGTAAGATGGGTCAAGCACCCAATGCTCGGTCCCAACGAACCCGAAAGATTCATCATTGTCAGCTCAAGAGACAGCACCGCGGGGTGGTAAGTACTGTTGGAACAAACCACTCCTATCCATTTACAGGGTGTTTGATCACTAACATTCCAGTTGCTCAAATTATTGAATTTATCATTAAGACCTTTTTTCAGCTCTAAAAGACAAAACCCTTCTGAATTCAACCCTTCACACATGTGAATCACTAACATACTAACAATAAGAAATCCCAAAACCCCATATTTGTGTGATTCAGAAAGCATTGGCATTCTAATAACCCTTTTTTGAAAGAAACTACAAATAGAGCTAACATACCACTTTCCCTCTCACAAGTCTAGAAAAAAACAAACACTGAATTTCTTCTCATTTATCAAACATATTGAGCTTCCACTTATTCTAAAGAACAGTTTCACTGAATACAAATCAATCCCAGATTTTCAATCATTAAAAATGACTCATATTCAAAGTTCCCTCAATCCAAAAAAACAAAATTTGGTTACTCCAAAATCTAAAATCCAAAACTTTGAATCAAATAAGATCAATAAAAAGAAAATAAAAGGTTATGGACTTATAGCATACCTCTTAAGCCATTATTTGTAAAGAAGAAGTAAGAAAGACAACAATTCCACCATGCGTGAGAACTTCTATAAGGTGGAAATTTGGAGTAACCCATTTCGTAATTAGGACAAGTAAAACATACCCAGTTCAACTTTTGACAAGATTCATGGGAATCATTGATGAAAAAAAGGCAAAATTGGAGCTGAAAAAGAGAAAAGGAAATACAAAAAATATTGTAAGGGGTTACTTCTTACTTCTCTTTCCAAGTTGAAGGAAACTTTTTGAAGCAGAAAACACTCAAAATGCAATGAAGGAGGATATAATTTATTTATTTTTGCTAATAAAAATGTGATCTTTGCCAAAATAAATACAAGGGGAAAATATGAGTAAAAAAAGGTTTAGAAAATGGGGCGTTTGGAAAAATAATAATGGTGGAAAATAGAATGGATGAGAAGTGTTGAATGAAGCTTTAATGGCCGACAAAGCATGCTTTGATGAATCTCTCCTCTCTCTCTCTCTATTTCAGATTTTCAGTTGTGTATCAGCAGCTACTTCCTCTTTTTTAGTGCTTAGAAGATAGCTGAGAAAGCTAGAAAGGTTGCAACTTTTTGGGAAGTAAAATACAAGTAGCTTTTTCATCTTTTTTGAGTTTTCTCTAATTACTTTATAAGTATATTGATTAATCATTATTGTCAAAAAAATTTGATTAACCATCTTGTTAGAAAAAGATGTGTTCTTTCCGATTTATTTGTACTATCTGAAACTTATATTATCTTATCTTCTGTCAAAAAACTTATTTATCTGAACTTAATTGAACTTATTGATACTTATAGAACTTACTTATCGATATCTGAACTTATCGCATACTTATTGAACTTTAGACATAATGTCTCGTCAACGTGAATTCTGCTAAACTGAACTATTTTTTTTGTTGACTGAACTTATTTTTTTTTACTGAACTGAACTTATTTGGTACTGAATTGAACTTTTTTTATTGAAATCTTAAGGAATTGAACTTATTTTTACTGAACTGAATTTATTGCTACATGAACTTGCTACTTATTTTTACTAAACTATCTAAATAAGTTACGAGAACGGGGCCTTATTTTGTAAGACACAAAAGTAATGGTTTGAACTTATTAATAATCACATAAATTAGTATTAAGATTTGACATATATTGATCTTATTTAACTTATCTTATTTAATAAATACTTAAAATAAGTTGAATAAAATAGCCGAAAGCGTTAGTAATATTTAATTTTTAATAATTTTTACTAATGTGAACTAAATAGAAATTTTAGTCCAAAACTATCTATTTTAAATTTTGGTTTAAAGTTGCGAAAAAAATTACCTAAATTTCATTTTTTTTTGTCTAAAACCATATACTCTTATTTTTACCCTTTCATTGTTTTTTTTAACCCTTTTCATTGTTGACCTCTACGCTTTCTCGCAAATTCATACATTGGCTTCATTTTTTTGGCTTGACTTTAATTTTTCGTTTTTTATGGCAATTTTTCAAAAAATTTACTACAAAATTAAACAATTTGTGTCAAAAATAAATTAGGGTTTTGTTTTTTCTTTAGTTTTGAATTGCACCATCATGTATTTAATTGTTATTTTAATTTTGAAATTAAAGAGTTTGTTTCAAGCAATCAAAAACTCTAAATGTTACCCAAATTGATTTTACTRTTAAAACATTCAAATWTGTTCAATTAGATTGAAATTTATAATTCACAACTTGTTTTCTAATGATTTTGAATCATAATCTCCACCAAATGAGCCCCAAATTTGTCAAATTATTAAAAAAAAAGGCCTAGAAAATCAAAGAACAAAAGACAGTCGGAAAAGAACCAAAAAAACGTCAAAATCGGGTCAAAGTTAGGGGTCAACAAAGAAAAATGTAAAAAATGGGTAGTTTTAGACCAAAAAAGTATTGAAATCTAGGTAGTTTTTTGCGTAGTTGAGCCAAAATTAGGTAGTTTTAGACAAAATTTCCAATTAAATATTTTTTTAATGTGTTTCAGGAGCCACAAAGGCAGTGACGATAAGAATTCATCCTGAAATTTCCTTAAACAGAAAGAGAAGCTTACTAACCAYCTGAGATATCATTCACCTTATTTATTCTTTCTCTTACTTATCTAAAATTATTAAGTTATTTTAAGTAATTTCAACTAATTTTGTGGGCGAGGGAATCTTAATTAGTTTTGTTGATCAAATTTATATAAATTTATCAGAAATTATCTCACTTAATAGTTGTTGTTAAAAATACGTAAAAGTTAAATAACAAGGAAAATAATAAACAAAACCGTCAATAGGTAGTACAACCGAAAACTAAAAATGTAAGGGTCGTTCATATCTTTTTAGATTTGTATTGAAAACCTAAACAATAAAATAAAAGCAAGGAAAACCAGAATAGGTACTTGTAGTTTAGATTTGTTAGTTTTCAAAATTATCATATTTTTAATAATTCTAAGTAATTTTTGTTTTTTTATAGTATGTTATACTAGAAAATATCCTGAGTAAATGTAATGTTCGATTTTATATAATATGTACTCATATAATTACTCTTATGCTTATAAAACATCCATATTTTTTAAATACAATTATTTTAGTTTATATTTATCATAAAAATAT
The DNA here is from genome assembly GCA_008642245.1 of Bassia scoparia. NCBI lineage: Eukaryota > Viridiplantae > Streptophyta > Magnoliopsida > Caryophyllales > Amaranthaceae > Bassia > Bassia scoparia. Next base: position 25,037 of record SNQN01007570.1, on the reverse strand, counting down.
ATTTTACAGTTATATTTTAGGAAAATGTAGCATGTTTGAATTTTTCATTTTCATACCACATTTCTTATCTTATACTTAATATTTTTATTGTTATCTTTTCTATGTAATCGTTTGTTATGTTGAATAGGGAGGAAAATAAGAAAGTGTGTTTTGCTTTAATTACAATAGTTATAAATTTAGTAGGCTTATAAGCTGAGGAGTATCTAATAGCATGCATGATTCTCTTGTTTCGTCGTGAAAAGTTGAAACTTTGTTATTGTTTTAAAGGAATTGAGAAAAATGCATATCAGGCGTAAAAAGAGGCAATTACAGTGGGCCAATAAAAGACTTGTTTAACTAATTAGAAAAAATAATTTCATATACTCMGTAATAAAAACATATRTTTAAAAGAATAAAAAAAWTCTCACTCAAAACAAGCTAAAATAAGTTTAAAAAATTAAAGTTTAAATATATTCAGAAAAGTTTAAATAAATTCTGATTAATTCTCATATATGAAACATTTGATTCATATATTTTTTTCACTCGTTCCAACCAAATTGTTTCAATTCTTTGTCTACCTCATTTGAGCTCTTTATGATCCAACTCTTCCATTATTTGTGTTGATACACTTTGAGGTCATCTCCACTTTTATATGTCCGACACATCAACTTTGCTACGGATAACTTCATTAAATGATTTTTTCCCATTGATTATTCTTATGTATCCATCTTAACATGTGAATCTATGTGACCTCCACCTTTTCTATGTTCTCCTTCTTCAAACCCCAGCATTTTATAGCCGGATGTCCAAATGTATACTGTAATAATTATTGATTATTTATAAAAAAAAAAAAAGGTGATACACATTACAAATAGTCAACACGTACCGCCCTATTTCAGAGTCGGTCTTGAACAATAAGGGGAACCCTAACATAATGATCTAACTTGGGTCATCACCTCGGAGTAGTCCTTGCTCTTATTGCTTGAGCCAATGACTATATKATAATTATTGATGTAACATATATATGCTTAGTATAACTAAGTTAATGTACAATAGTTGTACACTAGAATTTGCTTAAAATAATTAACAATTTGTTTATCTATTTTTCTAATAATTTGTACTTCATAATTGTTTGCTAGGAGAAGATTTGTTAGTTGAAAGGATTATGACACGCATGCATTATTGTGCCAATATTATAAAGCTTGGAGTCTTTAACAGACCAAGTTACATGTCAAAAAGGAATGAAGGTCCTAAATAACTAAATTCCCATTACCAATCAACTCTAGCGTATTAAATAATTAGATTAATTAACAATATTTGCACATATTATATTGGATAAAAATCAGATCATATCATAAAATAGATGCATAAAATCACGGGGCCTGCTATAATTAATAGTTTATTCATCAGATGGAAAAAGAGTTATAGCAGACGTACTTATTAAGTAGTTACACGTTAATATTTTTCATTCTTTCGTCATGGATTATGTTATGTGTTCATGTCCAAYGTTGTCATGTTATGCGTACTACCACACTAGCACAATTACAAGTTGGAACTCCATCAACTAATCAAAGCTATGTCTAGGYCGTGTTTCTTTGGACTGAACTGCAWTTGAACRAAATTGAATGAACTTGAATTGAACTAAAGTAAGCTAAGTTAAAYTGAATAGTTGTTTTAAATTTAACTGAACTTAATAATAATAATCATATAAAGTAATTCATAATTCATTTACAAATCRAAYATTTGCTCGGAGTTTATCTAGTAATGAACTAAACTAAAGTACCATAGAACTAAGTCCAAAGAAATACGGACTTAGTTCATCTCTGCGTGTTTATTTTGATAGGAACTTAACCTTTTTTATATATATAGAATATGGATTAAATCGTACGAGAAGTAGTTGTGACAATCTAACTGTTAGCTAATACCAAACTACACCTAACTATTCAACTCTCCATTTTTTTAATACATCACACACACACAGTGTTATGATTTATATGTGAGAAGACGAGCGAGAATTTAGAAGCTGTATGTGTGGATCGGAGTGCAATATCACCACCCTCTAAAATGGGGTTTAACAAGATGTAGTGGCTAAATTCAAGTGTAACAAACCAAACTCGAGCATTCCTTTGATCCTAAAATAACATAAAACTCAACATTTGAAGAACATAGTTTTAAACTTCAATTGAGTATTTTGTAAATTCTCTATGTAAAAAAAAATTAAGAATTGTTGAATACCACCTCAAAACACAAGAATGTGAACTTACAATTTGCTAAACATTGCAGAAATCAACTCAACAAATCCTAATTAATTTGAGCTTTGATAACTACTCATCTTAATAATGTTATGGCTTGTGACACATGTCAATCTGTTATTTAGAGTGTCATTCTGAGGGAACAACAATCACATTTACAAATATTATTATAAAGTTCAACCTATATCACTAGTTTTTTATGCACTCGATGCGTGCACTTTTATTTATCTTATATTGTTTTAGTGTTTCAAAAGTTTAAGCATTGATTTCTTAAATTTATTATTTTCCAAAATCTAGTCTGATTTTTGAAATTAAGTCTTGTTTATTTTATGAGATAAATAAAATCATCATCAGTTGCACATAAATGAAAAAACATTGGTCAATTACTATTAATTGTAGTCTCATTTTTATATTATTGAAATCTCACATTTTGTTTACTTATGTATATCTAATATCTATTATACGTGTTGCAAAATACTAAAAAAATCGATGGAAGAAAAAACACTAAAACATAGATACTTTGGTATGTAAACAAACCTATTTCCCCTGTTATCTCGATCCGTAGTCATTTTACATGTATCCCTTATTATTAGAAAATTTACCATCGTAATTTTTCCACTTCATTTATATGAAGTCAATTTAAACATTCAATTCAATAATTTTTTGTTTTACTATTACATCATGTGATAGAGAAACTTTCTTTTTAAATTATATATTGAGTGAAGTATGCTTTTAATTAATCCTAATCATTTATTTTATGTTGATTACATGTTACAATTTTGCAAGTTTAATATATATAAGATTAATGTTTAAATTGATTGTGTTACATTTGACATTTATTGAATTTTGTCTTGACTACATATATAAGTGAAGTGTATTTTTGTATTTTCCAAGGGAGATACCATTGCTCCCCCCTTCTTATATAATAGAGATATGCTAATAATAAAGATAAAATTCTCGACAATCTTTATGTTGAATTCATAATTTATCATTTCAAATTATTTAATTTTGTATGGAATATTTTATCCATCGTATATAAAAACCAAGTACAACGACTAATGAAAAGTAGTAACATAATCTTCCCTCCTCCTACAAATGGAGATGTTCATGAACCCAGGCCAATATTATCATGGATTAGTTCATAATATCAGAAATAGGATTTATAAGAATAGTATTAGTTTCTCTGTTCTGTTCGATTTCTTCTGCAGTTCATTGTATAACTTTATTGGGTGACTTGTCCCTTTTCCTCTTGTTAAAAAAAAAGTTCATGACACACTTTGTACTCATGTAATAAGCACTATACCATAAATTAAGTTCAAGTACAATAGAGTACTTAGTAATCTAATTGAGTAAGAAGTATTAATTTAGTACTTAATTTCTATATCTATCAACTCTAATCAGTAAGCCGAAGTAAAAATGTATTACCTAATTCATAATACTCCCTCGTTCCTTGAAGATCATGTCGATACTATCATACCTTCCCAACGCATGTTTTTACGTTTATATCTTAATTAATACATTTGAAAAAATCTGTAACAATTGAATATAATAATCAATTCATTAATACGAATCAAACAAACTCAATATGACTATATTTATAACTATATTAATAATATTTACAAGATTCTCTTCACTTGTGAATAGTGAAATAAACAGTTTGCAAATAACTTCAAGGAACGGAGGGTTAGTTTGACTTGAAATAACAATACACTTTAACCAAACCAAAATGACATGGCTCATTAAATTAGGGTTTGGGTCAAACTTTGAAATATTAATCAAGTAAAGTTGACAAATAGCAACTAATAGCATTAAGGTAAACCATCTCTATAAGTAAGCGGTTTACTATATATGCATGATTCAATCTAATGTTCAAGTCTATGATTCAAAACTTACATAACATGTGAATCATAACCAACTGTTACTAGAATATTATAGCAAATTGGAATGAAGATTTTACAAATATTTAAATAATTTCTCAATTAAGTCTTGCAAGAAAACTCAATAAATTAAATTATACACATTGGTTTATAGACAAACTTGTTACTCGGTTAGTTTTAAAAAAAATGTGACTCATTTATAAAGTGGACCACGATCAAACCTAATGCGACTTTCATTGAATAGTTTGTAAAAAAGATGATGCACAGACTTGTTTGAACTAAGTAAGACCCCTTCTTTGACTTATTTTCATGATACATAAGTTCAGTTTAAATTAAGTTAATTCAGTTCAATTCAGTTACCTAATAATTTAATACCTTCTCATTAAAAATATCTAATTAATTCAGTTCAGTTAAGTTAAGTTCAATTAATTGAGTTCATTCATTCAACTCCAGTTCAGTCCAAAGAAGCAGAGCCTAAACCAATGAATGATTGGTAATCTAATTTAGAAAAGAGTTACTCGTACTTAAATAAATAAAAAGTAGTGAATTATAGAATAGAGAGATATCATTTTGCAAAAAGCATTTAAGATCTACAAGGAAAGTGCCTACAGAAAGCGCACAACCATAATGAATTCTAAGGTGGCCCTACCTTTTCATTGCAATAGAAACTATACAAATGACAATCATCCCATCTTTAAAATTACAAGCCCACTGTCTCTATAATGTGCACCATCGATGCCAACCTGGATCGTCACACCTAAATAGGAAAAATGAAATTAAAATTTCACTTTTTGGTGGTCTGCACTCAATAATTCAACTTGAACGTATTTAGAAAATAATCCCACCTTTTACACTAATCTAGTAATCTTCACTCATTGCACCTAATCCTAAGATTGATCTATTAATTCTCTCTCCTTACCTCCATTTCTAGGTTAATGGCTTTATAAATAAAAATAATAATAATAATCACCCCACCATCACTACTCTYACTAACCAAATCACCACCTCGACACCAACCACTACCGCCAYCGTCACTTAATTAATTGCCAACAACCACGCTTTCCACCACCCATCGCCACTCCACCACTCCAACCTCCCACCACCAACAAACACGTCACCAACCATTGCCCADCCAATATAATCACAACCATGACCACCAGCAAACCACGACCATATCCACAAAATCGCAACCATACCACAACCAACCACGACCACCAACCCACAATCACAACCAACCACCCAACCACAACCACCAAGCAATCCACAACGATCGAACAACCAAACTGCAACAATCAAACCCACCCTTTCACTGTATCACGACAATCGAACCAAACTGCAACAACCACTGTATCACGACAATCGAACTCACCCATTCACTATTTTCTATTTTCAAGGGGTGGGGAAGAAGCGTCGAGGGGTGGGGGACGAATGGCGAATGGTTGGGGGGATTTTCGAAGGGGAGGGGGAGGAGTTTCGGTGGAGGAGGAGGTTTGAAGGTGACGGGAAGGTTTCGCGAGGGTAGGGGGAATGGTGGTGRCGGATTGATTTCGAAGGTGGGTAGAGTGGTGGTTGTTGTTAGGGTGGGGTGGGATGGTTCGAGGGTGGGGGATGATGAGTGGAGGTGGCTGGGTTGGGATGGTGGGATTGTTTCTGGTGTGGATGGTAGGTGATAGGATTGGTTTATACATTAAAAATAAAGGAAAAAAGAGAAAATACTCAATAAAGGGAATGATCCTTAAGATTCTAATCAGGTTATTAGTTCAATAAGTTGCATTATGTTGGATAAGGACAAGGTTGGATTATTTCTAAATACGTTCAGGTCGGATTATGAGTGCAGACCACCAAAAGGTGGATTTCTTTTCTTCTATTTTTCCCCTTAAATAACACTAACTATCTACAAAGTTTTTTTAAATGGTATTCATCTTGAATTATATGTCAAATTTACGTGTATATATGTAATGAATGTAGATTTCATTTCACATTTTATTTTTTATCGTATGTTTATTGTTTTGCAAAATTCTAGCCATTTTCAGATAAAACAGGGGTCTGAGCATTTTGATGTCATATAATTGATTTTTTCATATTTAAATAATTAAAATTGAATTGTAAAACAAATTAGGGTTTATGTTGTTTCAAACATTCTCTTGATTATACAAACGAAACAAGAATGTAATACTTCATTTTGTAATTAAATCCGAAGAAACAAAGCCCTAATGTTATTCGACACATGTTGTCGAAGTTGTTGCATGGGAGATGATGATGGGAGATGATTGATAGAGTAATGGCCATAATATATTTAGGGAGACGACGAAGAGAGGGATAGAGTAGGATAAGTTTATTAGAATTACTATTATACCGAGCAAATGCTCGCTTTTAAATAAATACAAATATTGAATCAAAATTAAAAAAAACTTATTTTTTAAAATGTGATTATTTCATAATAATGTTTTATTTTGTGATAATATAGAATTATATGTAATTCAATTAATAAATGTTTAAAGTTTATCCAAATATCACATTATTAACCTTAATTAAATGTTTTCTTATAATTTTTATACATAAATAATAATAATAATAATAATAAATTAAATATAATTATAAGGTGGAATAGGAGGAAATTTGGAAGGGTAAATATGAAGTGATGGGCATTATAAGCACGCGACTGCGTGCGGTCAGTTTAAAACTTTACATTACACAAATATTCAATTAGGAAAAAAATCATGTAATGTGGATACAATTTCAATTTACAGCAAGTGGAGTTATTTATGATTTTCAATTTTCGATGCACTTTTTTATTTTATTGTGAATTTCTCGACAAAGAGATTAATTAAAATTACATTATATACAAATAATAACTTTGAAATCATAATATTTATAAATATTTCTTCAATATGATTTTCAAAATATTTGCAATGTATAACATGATTCATGTGTGAAAACTACTAGTCACTGTAATTAATGTATTTATATTTGAATTTTTCATACTAAATTTATAAACTTTTTTCCAAATAATTTCAATGTTTAGTTAATATACAATGGAATAATTAGTCAATGTAATTAATGTATTTTTTATTTGAATATTTTTATACTAATTAATTAAACTTTTTTTTTATCATAGAAAAATTAATCAATATCCTTTTTTATGTTTCGAGATTAAAAAAAATAAAGAAATTTATATTTTTTATTAAAGGGCAATTAAGTCTTTTATATATTAAGGTGTTTGCGTCATTTAATAAGGGGACACCAATTGCTCCCCTTTTGGCTTATATAATAGAGAGTTAGATTAATTAGATTAGATTAGATTAGATTTTATTTAGTTAAACAAATTAATTTGGTTAAAGATTAAACAAGCACTAATCAAGTCACACAATTAATCCTAGGTCAACGGTGATAGTACTCTAAGTTTTTCTTGAAATTATTTTTTCGGTTTCCTTGCTAAATAAGATTTAAAAGTGGTTTCTGATAAAAAAAAGTTATTATAAAGGTCTGTTCTACAATTTCCTTTTATTATGTAACCAACCTAGTACCATCACCAATGGAAATGAATAATTAATAATCATTAGTCATTTTTAAATATATGAAAAAGTTTTCATTTAGTTTGTCATTAAAAAAGTTGCTTATGGTTAAATGTTAAAGCATAGTTGTTAATATCCGATTTAATCTTAAAATCTTACGACTTTACGATTCAAATTTAGTAACAATATCGTTTACAATTTTGATCGATTCTATACTTTTTCACGATTACGAAAACCACAAATTTAAATGATGCATAGAAGACTATAATAGATATATATTGTTATTTAATAACTATTTAGTGACTAACAACTTGTTTTACAATTATTAGGGTTTTTAACTTATTAAATCAACTTTATACTAAAACTGATTTGGCATTTGATTATCAATGGTTTGTAAAATTTACGAATTAACGTTTGTTTTTTTTCGACCCGATTTGCAGAACTATTCCAATTACTTCGATTCTAGATTTAACAACCTTGGTTAAAGCAAAATTTCTTCGAATATACTCACTTGTGTCAAGTTAATAATTTCGTCGCCAGCTAGTAAATAGTTCCATTATATAAAATTAATTCAAATTTAAACCAATTCAATATTTTACGACTATTTAATCTAAATTTTAATTTAGTTTGTTCTTGCGCAATTCATTCATTAGCAAAAGACACCATTCTTTGGCTAAAGTAGGCTGAACTGAACTAAATTGAAATTGACTGAATTGAACTAAAATGAAATGAAGTGGGTTGACTAAACTAAAGTAACTGAATAGAAGTGAGCTGAAGTAATAGTATTGAGCTAATGGAACTGAAGTGGCTGAATTAAACTGAACTGAGACTACCATAAAATTAAGCTTAAAAAGGACTAAATATCTTTAGGAAATGATGACCGGCACTGAAGAAAAGCCAACCTATAACTTCATATTTTTCTTTTTAATGGCAATATTGAGTTTTACACAAACTTCTAGGCAATATTTGATTGTGAGTGTAAAGAGATAGAGAGATAGAGAAAAAGATAAGACATCTGATTAAGATTGAGAGAAGTAAATGTAAAAAAGGAAAGAAAACATTTGTTGCATTAATTTGATATTTTAAATTTAGTAATGTTGTCATTAAAAAGAAACAGAAAGATTATATTTTTATGACTAAAACATTGTTTTTTTTTGTTTTTTTATTTCTTTATATCACTTATATGTATGTTACAATAAATGGAGAAAGATGATATACGGAGTATATAAGATTGAGTGATCTAAGAATTGACACCCTCTTTATATTGAATTTCATTGTTAACAATACATATGAAGACTAAGCTATATTTTCATGGGCATTACTTCTTCCTACATATGCATTACATTAATAATAATTTAATTATACTCGTATATTTATATGTAAGAGAGTAGTGACAACCTTAAATTATCACAATATATGGACGATTGAGAGGTCTATGCGTAAATAGTGTCAAGAACAAAAAAATATGCACTTATATAATAAATACCGAGAAAGTATTAAACAGATGGCACATGATGTGGACATTGTTTAGATAGAGGATACTAATCCGTCCTATTAGTTATTAACTTATTACCATATGATTAATATATTAAAATTAACTAGCCCAAATTGTATGCGCATACTTTCTCACCACCTCTTAGCTATTATTAGGGATTCTTACCAAACTAGCTACCAATGATCGTGAGTAATTGAGATGTGAGAACATACTTAGTACTCCTCTGTTCAACGGAGATACATGAAGTTAGTATTTACTATTTATATGATTTTAATATATGTTTTATATCGTTATTTTTTAATTAGGCATTTGCATAAATTGAAGAATAAATTGAATATTAATAATATACACATTAACACAAATCAAACATACAAGACCTACATGATATATTTATTTCTATACATTAATAGTTATTCATAAGATTTTCACTTGTGATAATTAAAAAAAACACAACTGACATAATCTTTATTTTTAGACATGGTATGAGAAGAGGGAAACATTCATTTTTCTCTAGCAAGCTGGGGAAAATCTTGTAAAAATGTATCATATTGGCTTACAGAATATTTGTTACATATATATGGAATATAAGAACACTAACGAGAGAATGTAGTACATGATATTACTTCAATTGTTGTCATATTATGACATTAAATAAGAAGAAAATAAAAAATAAAAATCCTGTTAATCAACTTCAATTGTTGTCATATATGACACATGATGCATAAATATATATAGAGAATTAGTGCAAGTAGTAGAGTATTAAAATTCAAAAGAACGTTAAAGATGTTGACTAGCTAGCATAAAATGTTATTACTAGTACGTAGTACATTGCATGCATCAAAGTATCAAACTGCAACCTTGACTTGTTAGTCAACTCAACTCACACAGATCTATGTTATACGTTAACCTTCTCTCTTATYCCCAAAATTAAACTTCCTCGATCTTTCCTTTTACACAAACACGGTCTTATAATTATTTATGGCAGCGGTGTTGCACCGTTTCGTTGCTTGTAATATTATTATATACATGACATGCAAATATGCAAATATGCAATGCAACCAACCAACGTACGAGTAACTAACTTTTTTATATTATACACTGTATATATTATATACAGTATTCATTCATTATCGGACTGGTGTCTGATCAAAGGTTATATTAATCCGTACACTTGATTATTGATGTTTATATTATTCTAGGCTTACTCTTGGATCTAGTAATAATAATAATTCTTATTGGATTTGTACCTATTTCTGATTATACCATTTGATTTAATGATTTTGATCTTTTATAGAATAAACTCAATCAACTTAAAATAGGATAATGTTATGATTGGTTATTTGTATTTGTGAGTCTCTTGGTTGATATATACGTTCATCTAAGATTGTGTTATGGAATCGAATATATAGGGTTGCTTCTAGCCTAGATCGATTACATATTTACATGTAGGATGATTGATCATTAGGTCATCGATCGGGTAACAATCAAATCCAATCAATACAACGCTATAGAATTTAGAAGTAGAGTCAAATCAATAGATAGGGCGTAGAAAATTCAAAACAATTGATCTGTTAATTAGATTGAGATAAATTATACTTATACGAAGTAAATCACACGCATAATCTTATATGCCCTATATATAAAAGTCTATTGGCTAACAATAAAGTATCCAATGGAAGAATACAAAGATTAATAGAATAATGCATTGGATATATTGTACTGTTGACCTATACACATAAATAACGTTTGTAGTAAGAGGAATCGATCTTATCAAAGTAAAGCTAATAAGTTACTAAAGTTGTATACGTAACATAATGGCTTGAACGAGAACTAAATTTATCTCCAATTTATATCATAAATTTCAAGCTCTTCTTTCATTCTTGCCATTAATTCATGATCCACCACTTCGATCAATTCAATTGCCAACAGTGATTGCATGTCCAACTTTTTTTTATCATCATGTAAAGAAATTTGAATTTCAACTTTACTCTTACCGTCTGATCTACTCTCTACTAGTGTTGAGGATTGATGAGGTCCGCCTTCCTTTCTCAATGGATACATACATCAATTATATTGAGGAAAAGTGTCTAACGTTGTGAGAATTGTGTTACGGAGGAAGTCTATATATTATATAATATTTAGTATAATATATATATATATAACTATAATATATCTATGGGCATTATATAATTTAGTACTGTAGATAGAATTATTTAATAATCATTAAATAATTGATCTTCATAGTACAGTAATTAACAAATGCTTTATATACCTTCATGTTATTATATATTTTAAATTTCTATATATAATTCGTTAATTAAGATTAGTTTTGTCCGTGCGAGGCACAGTTACATTTTTAGTTAAACTTTGTTTCTGTTAATTTTGGAAGTATTGGGAAGAATACATGGAAATTGAGAAGATACAAATGCACAAAAGTAATAGGAAAAATAATGTTTTAAAAAATAGTCATTTGTCTTTTAATATGAACAATGGTGTTTTTCCTACATAATCATTATTAAGTGATATTTTGAGATAATCATAACGTTTGATTCCATCTTCTTTTTAATATATAAGTATAGATATACTGAGTTAGTTAATATATTGTCTGTAGATAATACGATAGTGATAAAATTAATTAAAGAAATTGAAGGAAAACTTAAAGATAATAATATGTGTAATGAATAAATTATGAGTCAGCGATTTGAAGGGATAGTGAAGGCAATATAGAAATATAATATTAGAAGTATAATTCGATAATTAAAAGTTGAATTTAGTTGAATATGTATATAAAAATGTATGTCATGATGAGGAGAGATTGGTTTGTAAAAGATGTCTCATAAGAAGCAGTGTCAAAATATGTGTGGGGTGAGTTTTAATACACTATTAGTTTAGATAGATGTGAACTGTTTAGGGAGACTTCATTTGTGTATCTCTCTGATAAAAAAGCTATCACTTTTTTGTACTGTCAATCTTAAAAGATGTTTTGAGTAGAAAAATATATTTAGTTTTTATACTCTCTTAATCGGTCAACATTCCATTGGAGTTAGTACTAGGGTTTTGGTGTATAAAACTATTAGCATACGATGAATATAATCACTTTGAAATAAGTGTTAATTCAATTAAAACTTATTACAGTAGATTGAATCAAATATCATTGCAATTTTAATATATAACTACAAAAATTGAAATCTTTCATTTATGCACAACTGAATTAATTTTGGTTCAAATTTAATTTATGTACTCGTATAGTGATTGGTGACTAAGATTGCTAGAACATTGTCACTCTTCTACTATTCAGTATAGTAATCTCGACATGAAAAAATACCTCCGGAAAGAGCTATTGCTGACAGAAATTTAGTCTTAAAAGATATTAAAACAATCAATCTAATGAGAAATATTGATTGTGTATAAGTTGAGAAGGTTTTATGATGACAACTAAACAACATGTTTAAAACTCTTTTATGTAGGGAAGATTTGTTGTTATTGATCACTTTTGTTAGTGATATTACTCTCTCGACAATAATGTTGAACTTGAACATTGGAGAAGACTTCTCACTTCTATAGTTACTTCTATTTTACAATATCTAATAATAATAATAATACAAAGTAGATTAAAAAAAATCTCACTACTATTTTATTATTATATTATTATTGATTATATATTATTATATTATTATTATTATATTATTATATTATTTATTATTATTATTATATTATTATTATTATTATTATTATTTTATTATTATGTGTATTATTATATTATTATATTATTTTTTTTTATATTAATATACATACTTGTAAAACTTTTGCCGTTGACATTGGATTCTTCTAGAATGATAATGGAAAAAAAGTAGGTGAATGACACTTAGGAATTGGGGAAGACAAGATGTTAGCCAAACTTTCATATGACAAAAGAATAAAAGATGAACGCAAATAGTTCATTAGTTCAAGTAACATAGGTGTCATGTGAAAAAACCAGCTATGTTCGAAGAAAGACGAGCAACAAGTGAGTTTTGAACATACATAATGCATTTCATGAATTCATTGAATTGGTGGGCAATAATAAATGAAGTGCAAATTATGACAACTAGAAATTCTTTTATACATAGTGGATCATGGCCCTACAATTGCTGGCAAATTAAAGTTTTTTCGTTGTAGATAAACTGTACTGGTCATATTAGATCGAAACTTCATTTATGTAATTCGACTCGAATTTTATGGGCTAAACACATCGAGATTTAGTAACAGTGAAAAAAGGGTAAGAGAAGCTTCCAGTCGCAATAGCGCCCTTAGAGTGAGGATTGCCTCCAAATGTTAATTTGACGGTTATCTCTTATCATTAACAAAAAAATGAAAGTATTTAATTTTCCAAATTTTATGTGTGTGTATTGTGTATGTAAATATTGGTAGGCTATAAAACTAGATTGTGTATGTAATATGGTAGGCTTTACAACTATGCAATGATTTTGACATTTAATTGGATTCATTCAAGTGTGCGTGATTCTATTGAAAGAGGTTGTTGTTTGCACTACTTTAATTAACTTGTTTCATTTCATAATCATAGATGTATATACTTTGAAATGATCTCGCTCATAATTTTATCATTCTTTCTTGGAATGGAATAAAGTTAGGGTATCTTCATGAGAGAGTGGTGGAAATAAGATGGGCTAAAAACATAGCTTGCTAGCTAGGTTTTGTTATTTTGAAAGGCCTTTTTAAAATATCAAAGTAAACATTGCAATAGACAATTCATTTTAGATGGGATCATGGGAGAGGTTTTTAACTCTTTTATTTTTTTGGGATTAGTATGCATGTACTCCCTCTACCTAGTAATAGTTTGGAATTGTTATTGTATAATTTTTTTTTCCTTAATTATTGTATACTGTTATTAGAATAAGGTTAAATTATGACAACCGACAATTTTTAGTTCAATAGATATTTCAAATTCTCTTTTAATTTCATTTTACAATTTAATCACTCCACGACTCCACTTAGTTTTATTGATTACGCATAGTATATTAGAATATGACAAATTGACAACGGTTGATTTTACAATAAAAGTTTATGGACATTTTCTCTAAAATTAAGCACATATGTGATTATAACAAAATCAATAGCGTTATTATATACTATGCAAAATAGTGTGTTATTAAGCTATAGAATGTGAATACGGTGAGAAGAAATTTAATTTACTTTTATGTGTGTTTTAAATACTATAATTTCTTAAACCCTTGTGTTTTAATGTATGTTTAAAATTATGAAATACCACTTAAAGAGTAAATATTTAATGTTTAAAACACTCCCTCTATACACTAATAAAGTGTTCATATTTCGTAGTTGGATGTTCTCTATTAACTTGTGTGTTGTATATTGTTTTGTTTTATTCCAATTTAGAACATGCTTTAATTTTACATAGTACTATATTTTAATAGAATTGGATCCACCACTTTCTTGCATTTTCCACTTTTTTTTAGTATTTCTGTCGTGTTTTAGTGTTCTATAGAAGTTGTATAAGTTAAAAATTCAATCTCAAGTTATTAAAAAGAATAACTTGAGATAAGTATGTAAGAATCAAATACATTTTCTTTTATGGTATAAAGTTGAGAGCTTAAGACAAACGCGGCAATCGGTACGGAAAATGAGTGTTTAATGTTAAAATTTTTCATATGAATTGATGTGGAAGAAATTGAAGAGTTGGTATAGTTTAGGTGGTACACTCTATCCAGCCGACTTGAGGAAATCCTAAGATCCAAATTAGTAATAGTAATTATTGCTTGCCCTTGCTTGAGTGTAGCTTTTATTAAACTGGAGACATTTTGCGCTCAACATGTTTATACGCAGTCTGTTGGTCGCCTTCATCCACTTTAATGCCCATTTTTCCTCACGCAACCCAATAAAAAATGAAGGTTACTCCTAATATTCAACCGCACATTACAAGATTTGTTGGACCATTTGGGCCTCCAAATAACTTTTGTACCAAACAAGTTCTCTTTTTGTACACCTTTTCTTACTCTTTCACTAAAAAATACGGACTAAACTATACTTCGTATTCTTATAGTGAATCCATTATCCGGATTGCTAAACGAGTTCACAATTATTGGAATATAATCCACGTTACATGTGAACTTTCACACTTACCCCACTACTACCCCCACCCCAATCTCTCACTAACTCACTCATTGACCTCCATCTACACACGTGACGAAGCCAGTCCAGTTGTGGCGCCTGAGCCAGCGTCCCAACCATGTTGCGGTCGTTTTGCCAGCCCCACTTAAAACAAAGTCCAAAAAAAAAAGTTTGTTGTTAGGATGGGGTATTTAAGGAAAAGACTGAATTGACTATTTTTTTTTTTTATTGGTGTGTTGGTTTTTATTTTGCTTTGGTTTTAGTAAAAAAGGATTTCAAAGTAGTATCTCCCATCTATTATTTTAAAATGGATTTAATTGTTCCAATTTTGATATTGTATTTGCTTATTACTATCCGGGCTCCGCCGGGATAGATTTTTAACCCCTTACCAGGCCTGGGGATTGATGTCCCTAGTACTCCTGTGTGTACATTCTCGGATTTCATTTGCTATTGAATCTAATCTTGCCATTGTATTTGTAGTTTTATTTACCTTGGATTAAGATTGTTGTATTATTACTCCGAAAACTCAGTAGTAGGAAGTTGTCATCGCACTCTTTCGGAGCCTTGCGAAACTCCTATCATGCCATCCTAGTCATGCAAGACAAAGGACTCGCATAAGTTGTCGTGCACTGAATCATGAATTTCGGGATGAGGGTAAGAACGAAGGAGTGCAACAAAGAATCTAGCGGCCTCTACCACGACTCTTTCACGAGTTCTTGTCAAAAAGACAACAAACATAACTTCTGAATTAACCCTAAACATACATTCAGGCGCGTTGTTTAATAGAAATATATGCAAATAGACTAATAGTATTTGATAAATTTGCTTTTAAATTCCATTTCAGGTACCTAATGTCAATTTCTTTGCTGTCTTATTAGACACAAAAACTTGAAAATTTGCTCGGTCTTTGTTTAAGGCGTACAGTGTGTTAAACCCTGCAAGCTTCACCAAGAATAAAAGTTATGTCTAACGTTGATGTTTAATTTAAGTGAAACAGTGTTAATCAAATTACATTAAAAGTTTAACTAGAAAAGTCAATTTTAACAAGCCAGTGCAAAATGGGGTTTAGATCTTTAAGACTTTAGCCTCAAACTTACCTTGTAACACAAAGCTTTTTTAACAGAATGTGCTTTAAATAGACTGTATTAACCTTAAATCCTGATTGAATGCTTAATGAATGTGTTTTGATGTATATTTGAATGTTGTTTGAAAAGTGTAAAACAATTTGTGAGAGTTTTAATATTGAATTTGAAATTCTTCTAGGTGTTTTTAAGAAAAAATTGACAAAATTCGTTCATAACTCCGAATAAAATGAAATCAAAATTCATGGCCTTTTTATATCCCACATTCACTTAATGTGGCGTAATTGCGTCCAAATGGCTCTATAGCGTCCAAATATTTCCTTGTTTTGCTTGATGTTTGTTGCTTTTATTTCATTGTATATGTCGTGGCTAATTGATTCTATATATTTGGGCACCTTGAGGAGCAAGTAAGGGAAATTCCGTCCAGATTCGATGAACGATCCTTCCGAATGTCTCGTTTCCCTCATTTTGCATTTTCTTCAAATTTCTTAATGAATTCCACAAAATGAAATACTTGAAAAAAAACATTGGCTATTTTTAGAGCTTGTGTTAAAATTTCGTGGTTTTGAGTTTTTGATAATTTTATACTGTATTAAACTGCTAAAATAGCAGAAAATTCCACAATGCTTGAAAATTCTTGGAAAATTCCTAAAAAAATGTCTAAAAGTAAGAAACAATTATTTGAAATAAAAATTATTTTAAGTGCTTTGTGCAAGAAAAAGTCAGTTGCTATGTAAAATTGCCTTTAGGATTTGTCATAGCCCTAACTCTCTCATTTGCTTGTGTGGTTCAAGGGTCTTTTTTTATTGGTCATCTTGGCTAGGACAAAGATAGGTATCTGTGAGTTGATTTTGCACCACCAAGCACCGCCTCTATTGTGTTTAGTTCAGTATGGAACTGCGATTTCTAGTACTGTATATCCTCTATTTTATATTCATTAATAGGGGTTTAGGTTCGAAGCATCACTCTTGATCAACAACATCGGTGTGTAGATAGGTTTTTGAGGCCAAGTCTCATATTTCTAACACCCTTTTGCATGCTTGTTATAGAAAGTTTCGACTTTCGTATTCAATTTGCATGTATTTGACTAATTATATTCAATAAACAATTAAAACAACTTTATTACGCAAACTTATTCTCGTTGAGTGCTTTGCATGCTTTAATCAAATGTATTTCATTTGTAGACAAAGACCGACAAAGTTTCATTTTTTCATGCCTAAAAGTAACATTATAACAAACCAATATTAGGCTCCTGGAACATGGCATTAATTAAGCCAACCTATCATCCACAAATTAGTTCTATTTTGCATCTATTTTCTGTAAACAATTTGCCTAGCAATCTTGCATGCTTAGTGGTTTCCTACGGAAATTCTTTTTATGTTCTCTTTAACAATGGACTCCGGACGACTCGTAAGACCGCTTAGCATCGAGTTCCATAACCCCGAAAAGATGCGGTGACGACTTCCTCTCCTCGAGTTTTCGAGTATTAATTCACAACAAGGTAAAGACATTCACACTATCTATTAAAGCAGAATTCAATTCTGGCAAATAATGTCTCACTGAGGTTGTACCCGCAGGGAGAGAACGCGTGTGAGCCGGCCCGGGATGCCCGTTCGCCCGTTACACCCCTCATAAATATTTATGGTCGACGATAAAAATATTCTAAGAGTTCATTTACATTAGTTAAACACATAACTGAACTAAGTTGAACTACCGAACTGTACTGAACTAAACTAAACTAAACTGAAATATTAACTTTGGATTAATATATTGGGATTATATATATACTATTTAACTATATATATTGAGATTAATATTTCACTACTTAATAATATATATTTTGTATCAATATCTAACTTTCTAACCTATTAGGATTAATATTTATCTTCGTTAATTTAACTATTTAATTTTCGGTTAATATTTAACTTTGGATTAATATTAATTTGGGATAAAATTTTACCTCATTTACTCCCTCTGTTCCTTTATTTTTCCTTTTTCTTTAATGAAATTCCTAAATTGTTATATTCTTTAAATATTTTCTATATTCAACTCTAACTGTATCCAATTTTTTCATTGTAAATGAACCACATTATTACTTTTTTTCATCATATTAAATATCATAACCACTATCTATTACTCATTACTCCCTAAAATTCACTTTCCACACACACTTATTATTTTTTCCCATTATCAATAAATAAAAAACCAATAATTTCTTTTTCAAGTAAGTATCTTATTAGATTGACAAATCTCTTAATTAATAGATTTTTTTCTAAATTCTCTCACCGATTCCAAACAAAGACAACAAAGGAACAAAGGAGTTGTACTATTTAAATAATATTGATAATAATAAACTTAAAATTTGGATTAAGAATACTTGAAATGTTTAACTTTAGACTATTGTATATTTTTTTGATCTCCATCAATCTCATTCATTATCGTTATATACAAATGATTAACAAAATATTCAGTTGAACAGAATTTAACTAAAATGAAATAAACTGAAGTAAATAGGCCCTAAAAAATTAACAATAGCATAATAAATTCCACCATGAAAATAAAATGCTACATTTTTTATTTAGCGTTTTTATATTTTAATTAGGAATTTCATCATTAATTCAAAAACTCTTTAATTAACTTCATTCCTCCTGATTGCTTAGTTACTAAAAACGTATCTAAGAAAAAATTTATTTTGAAAAATTGCTCGAAATTTTTATTAAATTAAATCAAGTTCCAAGAAAGATGAAATGCTTTGAAAAGTACTCAAGCAACTTATACTCTTAAGTCTTAAGTGTTCAATGAAAAAGTCATGGAATTTTTCATATTAATTATTCATCTTACAATAGGAACCCCAAAAGTCTTGTTGAAAGTATGTGTACAAAATGCAGTGACTTGAACTAACATACTAAGGATGCTTCCTCCATCTCAATTGTTTGTTACGTTTGGAATATTGGGTACAAGGAGAGAAATTTCGATTTTGAAAAATCTCATGATATATGAGAAAAAAATATATTCATGTGACATCTTGTTAGATTTGTTTCAATGCATAGTTTTTTATTATCAATCTTTTGTAATTTTTTATAAAGTGTAGTGAAAGTATGAAAGTTTAGAAAGTGTAACCAAAAACTTATTGAAACGAGGAGCAGTTAACAATAATAAATTAAAGCACAATTTTTAAAAAAAAGATTGAGAAAATCAAATTTGCGGTTGAATGAAGTCACGAAACTAATAATTTAGGGGATGAAAAAGAAGAAGAGTGTATTATTGCTGAAAGGTGATCGATCACATGGTGTGCATGTGATGTGCTCCATCATCATCATCSTCTTATCTCATCTACAATTATTGACTTGTTTAGCCATGCAACCATTATGGACTCCGATCCCACGTTAATATAATACATACTATCATACTAATTTATATAACACTACTACTACTATTATTCTTATTATTATTACTATTATTATAAACACCAAAATGTGTCAAACGTTACAAACAACTAAAAGATCAGACGATTTACAAGAAGTTGGAGGGGGATCGAGATACAATCTGACCCTCACTCATCTAACTATTGCAAATCCAATCCTGCTAAAGATGTGAGCAGCTGCACGCGCCCCACTCCTCTAGCTATTATTATTATTATTATTATTATTATTATTATTATTATTATTATTATTATTATTATTATTATTATTATTATTATTATTATTATTATTATTGTTGTTGTTGTTATTATTATTGTTATTATTAATAATAAGAATCATTCATTCAAATCGAACATCTTAGTTTTTGGAAATGTCGGTCCATTGAACATTGGCTAACGGTTTATAATATTATTATACCATCATCAAGATCATATATAACGGGACATTGATTGGATTTATAAATTAATTAAGCAAACTAAGTAACTTTGCGTAATGTATGGTTTAATTAAACATTTTTGGTTTGAGTCAGTAGTTAATTAGTCATTAGTAGAGATTAGGTTTGGATTATTAGAAGAATTGAATTGTTTAGTAATGTTTCCTTGATTAGCTATTGTACTTCTTTGGACCGAGTTATATATTTATATACATCGGCCTGTAATTAATTTATTATGGTACGTAACAGATAGTATTCCGTAATAAAGTTATTTATTACTAGTATATAKAAGGGAGTTTAATTTGACAGGTCGTACATACCTCATCGACTCCTCGTCTATCAACTACACTTRGTTCTTTACCAAAAACGCAACATGTGTCGTTCTATATGTTCGACATAAGTCATTTTTTTATARTTACGTTTGTTCTGTCAATTCATGTTACTGCGACTATTGAACTGCACTACTTTTCATTACTCTGTCATTTTTTATATTTTATTAGTTTGTTTTCTCCTTTTTGTTCTTACAATTGCTGAGCTTCTTGATCTTATCTTCATTTACTCTGTCCTTTCATGTTTCGTCCTCTTCATCTTCAATTTTTTTATTTACCCTGTACCTTAGGGCCCTGTTTCTTTGAACTTATTTTATGTTTATGGTATCAATTCAGCTCAGTTCAGTTAGTTACCTAACCTAATGTCATTTCTTTCATAAAGTATTTAGTTCAGTTCAGTTCAACTCAATTCAATACTAACCTAATTTCTTCTCTGAAAATATTTAGTTCAGGTCAATTCAGTCCAAAGAACAGAGTTTGAGTCTATTTCATATGTAAACCTCATTTCATGTAAAAGCTGCGTGCACACAACAAGTGTCCTTTCGGATTAGTTGCTATTTTTTCCTCCCTATTATTCAAGTTGAAAGTTCTCATCTTCTTATTTAGTATGAGCTTTTTTTGGTTTTCATATAATTGAGTCACATGATCGTACTTAAACGAACAACGCATTCAATTTTTGATACTTACTGATTAAAATACTCATTTGACTTGTTGATCGACGGAAAGTAAACCAAGAGTTGACTAGTGAGTTTAACTTAGCGACACCATATTACAAGATACTGATCAAGGACTGACAATACTTTGCACTTCTTAAATATTCAGGTCCAACGATAGAAATAAGCTAGAAGGATTATGGTAGAAGTGGCCCGCTTGGAAACGACCCAACAGAGAAGGTCCGTGAAATCAAGCGACATACGAGTTTGGAGGAAGCACGAAGATTCAATTGAGGAAAGAGCGCAAGATCCGTCAAAGGAAGCGTTGTTAAACCATGATCTCTACCATTGAGGCTATAAATAGATGAAGCCGGAGCAGAAGAAAAGGAACGCAAACACATCAAATAAGCATCTATCTTTTTACCATTTAGCTTCCTTAGCGCGCTTAGCTCAGTAGCCAAGTATAGTTTAGCGTAGTTAGAGTAGCATAGGTCTATCTATAATGGATCAGTAGCATGTTGTTGTTATCCCAATTGTGTAAACAGCGGGGTAAATCTCCTTCCCTGGATATAGTTGTTAGCTACTCTATCCCTTATAAATGGATGGCTTTCGTTTCTTTTCATTTCTATTTGTTTTAAGTTCAGTTTGTTCCACAACAAGTTTACTTTCCTGCATTACATCCTCTTGACTTCTTTACAGATCTTAGGCCAATTTTACGTTTAGCGAGGTTATCTATATAATTAATAACAGGAGACAGCCCCTACTACAAAACATAGCGGATTGACTTGTTGGTGAATACAAAATCCCTCAATAGTGTTTTTGGCGACACAGTGGGAGAAGAGGTTTGTAGGTTTAGCAGATTGCTGTATCAACCATGCCTCAAATGGGTTACTCAAAGAGGTAATCAGAGGATGATATCTTCATCACCGATCAAAATTGAGAACACATCGAATCTTAGTATTTTAGAAACTATTCCGCAACAAACATCAATCTATTGAAATCTTTGTTCCTCTAAGCATCGGTCTCAACGCAAAGCTGGCGGTTTGCATTAAACGGGGGAAGATCAATCATCCTCAGCCAAAGGTTTGCTCAATTTAATACTACACACAATTGTGGATATTTACAAGCTTTGGAAGATTGAAGGAAATCATAAGACAGTTCAATACCTCATCCATGGTATGGTACATGAATGCTTAGGTGATAACCAATAGTTACAAACTTGGCTACCCATCCCAACAGAATTTACCGGAAGGTATAGGAATTATTTTATTATCAACAAGATTGAAGTGCTACTATAGGTCGACCTAAAGCAGTTGACGACATAGGTAGTTACATGTTGACCTTTAGTGGAGAATTATATATCAACTAAATAACGTGATAAGATTGTTAACGCTAGAATTCAGGATAAACCTATCGCAACTACGAAAAAGGATCTCCCAGGTTATCAGAACAAACAACTTAATGGATCAAATGTCCGCTCTGGCCTTTCAACATATCAAGGAGTATCCCTCTTTGAGATGCCAAGATATGGGAACAGGAATCAGAGAAAGAGCAAGCCCAATCAGACTATAGCATCGGTGTCCTTACCTTTCTTCCGTTCCGTTTACCTTCTATTATCCCTTACTTCTGTCATGGGAACCGTCCACCACCGTAAAAATCAGTTTGGAGTAAACGTTATGGAAATGAAGGACATTTAATGCTGAATAGCGTTTCAACTGCCACTAAGGGCATATTACCTCAAATTCGTATCCTACTTCATGAACCACCACACCCACTTACATTCCAGGAAACTGGAGTTGGGCTGATAATATCAGTTCTATCCTAATCAAATGCATCCTCTTAGAGTAGTACGTAGGGAGGGGTATAGCCAGGGTATGTCTATGTGGGCCTTAGGCATCGGAACACAAACCTCCAAATACTGTGTTCATCCACCTGAGTCAGATATAAACCAGGAACCCCTATAGGCACACCTCATCCTACCTATTACTAGGATTTAACTAGACCCAAATGCTCAAGATCAAACTTCCCTGCTCATATGGACAGCTCCTCATGAACCTCTCCTTAGCAGTGAGAATGATTCAAAGAGCAATGGGGCATACGCTGGTTTTCCAAGAGAGAGAGATTGTAATCCTTATCATGAATGGATTGACAAGATGTATCCTTTTCCTAGAGGGTTCAAAGTTCCCGAGTTTTCTCCTTATTCTCTGGCYACGGGTCAGTGTCCGTTGAAAAACACTTTATGAGGTTTAATTACCAATGTAGGGAGGCAACAACTAATGATTATCTCAAATTGAGATTATTTTCTAGTTCTCTTAATGGGACTYTGTTTTCTTAGTTCACCCACCTTCCTACAAACTTTATACAAACGTCGTAGGATTTACAAGGGCAATTACTTTGCCATTTTACTAGAGTGGAAGCTGGAGTTTCCATTGGAGACTTGGCCAAGATAACACAYGCAAAGGGGGAACTTGTAGAAGATTACATCGCTAGATTTAAGAGAGCAAAGATCAGATGTCATCTCAACCTACCTGAATKTGAGTTTGTTTCAATAGTTCAGAAAGGGTTGTCCTTTCCTTTTAGAAAGAAATTTGAGGGTCAACACTTCCCTAACTTTGTGGCTCTAGCTAGCATTGTACGTAGTAGCATATGAAAGATGTTTGGCRGAAGAGTCCAAAAGAAAGCATAAGTATTATGRTAATTACGCCAATAGCATAGAAGAGAYCATGGATCAAGATGAAGACCAAGTGGATGTGGCTATGGATGAATTTATCCAGGGCCCACTATTTAAATGTCCCCAATTAGGTAACAAAAAGTCTTCTCAAAAGAAAGACTTTAACACRGATCAAAGAAGAGAATACACATTCGATGTCAAAAAATGTGATGAAATATTTGATTGGCTCTTGAAGTTTAAGAAGATTAAATTATTGGGTAGACACAAGGATAGAGATCCTAACGAAATAAAAGGAAAGATATATTGTAAATGGCATGATGCCTTCACACATAAAACCAATGATTGTCTAATTTTCAGAAATAAAATTCAGGATGAAATTGATAAAGGAAACATTAATTTTCCTGAAAAGAGTGCAAATGCTTATGAAATTGATTTTGATTTTTTATTAAAACTAGAACAATATGAGATGGATTGTAATATGGTTTGTATTGATACTAATGCTATTTCTCGTATTGACATGTAGGAGCTCTCTAATGTGGCTATTGTTGTAAAATTATACGAATGTGTTGTGAAGGAAGGAGTCCTAGTTGCTCCAAAATGCCAAGAACAAGACTATGAAAATCTAGATGTATGTAGGTGYCATTTCAGTGCTGCACACCCAACTCATCAGTGTAAGGCTATTAAGGGCTTCATCAATAAAAAGATGAGGACAYATGGGTTAATAATCTCAAAGTAAGAATACTAGGCYCTGGACCTTGCTAATTTTAAACCTAGAGGAAAGAAAGCTGAAATTGATGATGTGTAGTATGGTGATGTTACCGCTAATGTTGATCATAATGGGAATGGTAGCCAGAAGGCTCAGACATATATGGAAGCTATTCAAAAGTTTCCTCTGCGGACTAAAGTAGTGGAAGCCTTGAAGAAGTTACATTTCTATATATATCCTTCTTGTGCTAACATGTTGCATMATGAGTTAGTAAAGACTGAAGTCATCCTTAACAATCCAAGTTYGGTACCTAGGCACCAAAAACCTCAGCTTGAAAGAGTATCAAATAAGGGATCAGTCACTCTTCCTCGAGTGCCATTTATTGTTTTAGTCTTGAACGGGTTGGGCAAACCTAAAGTAGTCCAATTGAATTGCAAGATTGAAAGAGTCTCAAGTTCAAACAAAGGTATTCAGGAGGCAGAAGTCAAGCAAAGGGG
>SNQN01007568.1:15549-30591 GCA_008642245.1 Bassia scoparia | reverse complement strand
ACAACTAAGCTTCAACAATTTAACCTGCTGGTATATATGTGGAGTGGGCCTGGTAATTTTATAGCGGATGGGGCGTGGTATAATCGAAGGGTGTTGTGTGGCTTGAAGGAGCGTGAGGGTGGGGGTTGCGGCGGTGTCTGGACAGAAGTTACGTCTTACCGAACCGGTTACCCCGAGTAAGGGGAATCCCCCGTGCCTAGAAGGTTATTCACGGACGCCCGAACTGGTGCCAAATCAATGGCCCACGTCCAATCATAAATCGGGGTTCGGGGACATGGGACGGATTGAATCAATAACCAATCCCGGTCATGTAGGGCTCTCTATACATCCGTTGCTATCCAACCACTCAATCTAGAACAATTTAAAAAATTATATTGGTTCTTGTTTTTAGCTTTATTGTGAAATTGGTTTTTTGGTTGGCTAATACAATAGTTCTCCTCATTTCTCAAATGTGTACATACAACCATTTCGAGAATTATAGTTTTTACTAATCAAAACAACTAATTTAAAGTGATAATATAAGTATTTAAAAATGAGTTGATACTTAATGTGTGTACAATACACGTACAACAAAAAAAAAGTATGTTTTAGAGGAAAAGCCGTAGGGATAGTTTTATTTTTCGTTTTGCTCATGTCTAATAATTCTTCTGATTTGTTTTTAATAGTATTCAATATTTTTACATTTTTCAATAGTGTGGTTTTGTAGAAATAAATATACAATTACTCCATGACTTTTGATTCAGTTTTATATGAACCTTAAAATAATATCTCAATATACCTTAAAATTCACACCAATTATATCTGCACATTATAAAAAAGGTTAGTTGTTTTAAATGACGAATGGCAAAGATGAGATAACGAATTCAATTTATTCGCGTCCTTGAATAGGTTATTTCATAATACACATAATAAAATAGTAAATATTTTGTTTATGAGTTGATGAGCACTATTTCTGATTTTCGAAAAAAATTTCATATAGAATAGAATTTGTTTAATGCTCATCTATAAATGTTAAAAGCTTGATTAGATTGAATTTAAAATAGAATGAAAGAATACAAAACAAGAACATTGAAAATAAAAAGTAATAAATTTAATAAAGAATTAATAGGGTTTTAATTGTGTAATTATTTACAATTTATAATGGTTAAATTACAAAATCAACAGTGAAAAATAGAATTGGAATTATGATGTGATGCCTCTAAATCACAATTTACCATTATTAATTTAAAGCCTATTCTCTTACGTGAATATTCTGGTCGCCTCTAAAGTTACTCCTTGTAATATTTGAAGCAGAGAAATACGCAATTTGTGTTTTAATGGTATTTGTGAATAGATTTTTTTGTGATGTTGGGTAGTGTGCCTCTTAAAACATAACGATTGTATATAAGACATACATGAGATTGCGTTAGAGTGAAAAGGTAGTTATGGAATGTTTGATCGGACACATCGTCAAATTTCTCCAAGAATATTATTTTAGCAGTCAAATAGTAGTGTATATAGTTTGTCGCTACGTAAAGTTTTTAGACTTTGTTTAGATTGCTGACATTTGGTCCAAGGTATATGAATCCTCTAAAAGTCATTTAGCACTTTGTATAAAAGATGGCAAGGCATTATTTTTGTCTCTATAATAGAGCCGGTAGGCTCGAAGAGTAAGTATCAAATATTATAAATTCTCTACCGCTGAGGCTGGTTGCAGCGTGAAAAACTGCTAACTTCATTTCATAATCCGCTGATGGGCCAGCGTATAGTGCTCCTCAGCGTTATTACGCTACTTAGCCAGAGTGCTTTAGTGTTGGTGCTGAAATATTTGTTTTGCTAGGACTGAAATTATTGAATTTTGTTGATTTAGGCTGAACTAATTGACTTAATGCATATATTATAGTTAAATTTTACAGAATAGATTAATCATATGATTTTAAGGTTACTTTGAAAGTTGTATCTGTGCTAATTGTTGACAAYATTCAAAAGAATGTAAGTTGTTGTTGTGYCAAGTAGAAATCTAAGAGTCATCATGAAAATTTTTAGAGCATGGGTTTGGTTGGTTTTTGTGCGAACTTTTTGGTGGTTGACTGGTTATGCATAGTTTTAGGGATGATGTGGGTTGTGGTTGCTGTTGTAGTGCTGTATATAGAAGCATTATAGTGTAGTTGTTGTTGTGTTGTATTTGCCTCATTATTATTAATAGAATACAACCTGATGTTAAATAATTTGATTATATTCTTATATAAACAATCTGATTTTATATTCTTGCTTGTTCTTTTTGCTCGCGACTTATTTTTGGGTGTTTTATTTTTTTCAKATTGAGCAACTTTTTGTCTTCTATCTACAAGTAGAATGTCATCGGTTTTGAAGTTGCATAGGTACTGAATTGGGTTCTTTATTGGCAATTGGTAAAAAAATGAGAAAATCTTCCTGTTATGATTATAACAGAAACTCCGAACAATCGGCTGGGAATTTTGGCTGTAATTTTAGTCGAGTATTGTACATATATACGGCTAGATTCATGCAAAGTTTCATAATTTTTAAAGTTGGTTTTATTGGGTTTTTATCCTTGCGCTTCTGTATTTTAACATGGATTTGCTTTGTCTTTCAAGCATGATTATGATGAGATGTGCAACATCCTTATGTTAAAGTGCCCCTGTGAGAGATTGAGCGTAGTTAGGTGTATAGGAGCACATTNTGCCCTTTGAGGTCTCCGTCTTACATGCCCAAACCAATGCAAGCGGTTTTCCCTTACCTTGCTTGCAATATCTGCAACGCCAACTTTCCTGCGGATAACTTCATTTCTTATTCAGATCGGTCTCGTAGAGTATTCCTGCACATTCATCTCAACATCCACATCTCGGTGACCCCTACCTTTTGAATATTCTCCTTCTTGGAGGCCCAACATTTAGTAACATAGAGCAATAGTGGTCTTATAGCACTCCTGTAGATATTCCCTTTAACTTTAGAGAGATGCTTCRATTGTACAACACTCTCATCGTAGCCGCTCTCCATTTAAGCCACCCTGACTTAATCCTATGGGCCACATCTTCGTCCATATATCACCATTCTTTTGGATGATTAACCCAAGATACTTAAAGCTTTCACTCATGGTATGATCTTTTCCGTCCAACGTCACCACGTACTCCATCTTCGTCCGACTTAAATCCAAGATGAAAATTCAGAACTTGCAAATTCAGCCATCCGAATTCTGAACCGCATTATGCCTGCACATATACTACTAATTTAATCCTAAACTAACAATAAACAAAGAAACAAAACAAAATCATACAAAAATTAGAACAATTTAAAATTACAGGTAAACAAAGCTCCACTCAAATGTACAACCACAATAGTACAATCAAAACAACTAATTTCAAGTATTAAAAATTACAGCAATACACTACAACAAAAATTAGATGTAGAGGGAAAAGCCTAGGGGAAGTTTATTTTTCTTTGCCTCTAAAATTTCTATTTTGTAACATTTCAAAGTTGTTGTCTCTAAAACCACATTTTTTGCAACATGTAGATTTTGGTTGTCTCTAAAATATTTTTTAGCATCAAATAAATTATRGTTGCCTCTAAAATTAACTTTTTAGCATCACCTAAATTATGGATGCCTCTAAATCACCATTTTTAGCATTCCACGGAATATGGTCGCCTCTCTAAAGATTACCTCTTTAGCATCCATTATATTATGTTTGCCTCTAAAAACATTTATAACATCATGTAGTTAGTGTTGCCTCCAAATATATTTTTTTCACAAATAGATTATAGTTGTCACTAAAGTTACTTTTTAGCATTGCTGACATTATGATGCCTCTAAAAGTCATTTTTAGCATCGTTAGATTATATTTTGTCTCTAAAATATTTTATTAGTATCAAATAAAATGGTTGCAGCTAAAATCACCATTTATCACGCAAGCATAATCATGTATACTCTAAAAAATATCATTCTAACATCACACATGTTATGGTTGCCTTCAAAAGTACTTATGTGAGACAGTGGAAAAACCAAAACAAACGGGCAAATTTTATATTCAGGGGTATATATAAGCAGTAAATGTAAACTGTACAACTACACGCGTACCCCTTTAAACCCTTTAAACCTTCCAATGTACCCCAGATTGAATTTACAAGATAATATATATATATAATATATATATATATAATATATATATATATATAAAATTATTATATAATATATAATTATATATATATATATATATATATAGAAAATAATGGACCCACATGTAGGAGAGAGATAGAGAAAATATTAGGATCCTCTCCATTTCTTAGAAAAAATGGGAAAGTCCATTCCTAATCTAAATGGTTGGGATGGATTAAGGAGAAAAAAGGAGGGAATTTTAGAATTTATATTTAAGTTCAATCAGTGTCAAATCTTTAAAATAGGAAATGGATGAGAGAGGAAATGGAGAGATCCCTTCTCGAGAAAATATTGAATTAAATAAAAAGATACAAGTAATTTGATATTTTCAAAAAAAAAAGGATTTAGATTAAAAAAAAACAAAGAGAAAAATACAAGTTTATATAATAACTCAAAGTCCAAGCCAAACAAAAAAATATCAACCTAACCAGTCACTAGCACACCCAAACCCTCATTCCTCTCAAATCTACTCTCAACCCCAAATCCTATTTCTCTCTCATTGCTAACTGTATAACTGATCACGCCACTGTTGCTTGCTCGCCCGCCGCTCCCATCAGCGGTGGTACCACTATCCGACGCTGACTACTCACCGCGTAACACTATCACCGACTGCTACTCACCGCGCTCTCCCCTCTTTTTTTTCTAATTCGCTCTACGTTCTGTCAAACAACCCTCGATGATCTCCACCACCGTTGTTTCTTCTTCGCCCGCCTCCTACTCTCTTCACTACGATTGCTCTCTTCGCTGCTCTTTTTAATTCATGTAACCCTAAAATTCTTATTTAACATTATAGGTTATAAGCTTGAATTATTTGTTTATATTTGTTGCTTAAATTATTTGAATTCTAAGAATGTACATTTGTTGAAATTTGATGAATTTTTTTTACTATGAAGAGATTAAATTGTGAATTTAGTGTTGGTGCTGAATATTTGTTTTGCTAGAGACTGAAAATATGAATTTTGTTTATTTAGGCTAAATTAGATTGACAATGCATATATTATAGTAAAATTTACAGAATAGATTAATCATTATGATTTTAAGGTTACTTTGAAAGTTGTATCTGTGCTAATTGTTGACAACATTCAAAAGAATGTATAGTTGTTGTTGTGCCAAGTAGAAATCTAAGAGTCATCATGAAAATTTTAGACATGGGTTGGTTGGTTTTGTGGAACTTTTTGGTGGTGACTGTTATGCATAGTTTTAGGGATGTGGTTGTGTGCTTTGTTCTGTATATAAAGCATTATATTGTAGTGTTTTGTTTTATTTGCCTCATTATTATTAATAGAATACAACCTGATGTAATAATTGAATATATTCTTATATAAACAATCTATTTTATATCTTGCTTGTTCTTTTTGCTCTGCGACTTTATTTTGGGTGTTTTATTTTTCAGAGTTGACACAACTTTTTGTCTTTCTATACAAAGTAGAAATGTCACTGTTTTGAAGTTGCATAGGTACTGAATGGGTTTCTTTGTTGCAATTTGGTAAAAAAATTAGAAATCTTCCTTATGATTATCTTATAACAGAAACTCCGAACAATCGGCTGGGATTTTGGCTGTTAATTTAGTGAGTATTGTACAATATATACGGCTAGATTAATGCAAGTTTCATAATTTTTAAAGTTGGTTTTATTGGGTTTTATTCCTTGCGCTTCTGTATTTTAACATGGATTTGCTTTGTCTTTCAAGCATGATTATGATGAGATGTGCAACATCCTTATGTTAAAGTGCCCCTTGAGAGTTGAGCGTAGTTAGGTGTATAGGAGACATTTGATGTGGATTTTAAGAAAGAATTCCAAGAAAATCCAAGAAACGAAACAAAACGAGTTGATAGGTTTGAACAATAAAAATAACTTCAAACTTGAAAAGACTCGAAGGATCTTAACTCACCAAGTGGAACCACCCCTAAAGAGACAAACGCACCACTAGTACTAATCAAATGAATTTCCGAACCAAACCACTAAAACTTCAGGTTTTCTCTGAATAAACAAAGAAGGATTTTTAAACTCAAATAATCTCGAATTTTTATTAAACGATTCGAACCTATTTATAATACAAATTAATATCTAAATAATTAAGATATTTATGAAAAATAGGACTCTTATCCAAAAATATCCTAACTAAACTTATCCTTAAATATCCTATCTAACCGACTGAAATAACTAATCTAACAATCTGGATCTGGAAATATCCCACAGTTTTTTCAGATTTCTACACGTTTTTCAACTAACCCTAACTAACCTAGATATTATCCTAATCAAATCAGATAATATCATAATTACAATATCCTAACTAACTAATAAATATCCTAACAAACTAAATCTAATCTATCTATAATAATTCGAATAAATAAATAAAATAAAAATAAAAATACAACATAATTAATCCTTCCAACCAGATCTTTCCAGATATCTTCACACTTTTATCGAAAATTCCAGATTTCATAGTATTCCAAATCTTTCCATCTTTCTTTCCAACAAGTTAGGAGCTTGAAATTATAATTATGAATGATATAATCGCCATTTGAACTAGCGTACTTGCATCCTCATCATTCTCTCCCCTTCGAAAACTTGTCTAAATTTTGAGGGTCTCGGTTGAAGAGAAATTCAAGTCAACAGGATCAGTATACCACACCTCATTTTTTCCATTGTTTGAAGGGGGAAAAACTCGAAGACGAACTCAAAAATTAAACAATGCAAACAAGTAAAAAATATCTTTTTTTGTTTTTCTGCGAGAGAGATGTCATAATTTGCATACGCGTATATCAAGCACATTCGCGTCGTCTTTCGTCAAGGAAAAAAATTCATCCTTTGATCCATTTTCGTTGTTGGATGTCCGTAAGAGTGTTTTGTCCTTTATCCAAGATATCTCTCTCCGCCATTCTGATCAAGATATTTTCGTTGTTGGATGTCATGATGATTGTTGTCTTGATCAAAGATTTCAAACTTCTCGCTCAACCTTCAATTTCGCCTTTCCCTCCTTGCTTTTTTCTTGAATAATTGCTCGTCATCAAATTTGACCCACTAGTGCACAATGATTTCTTCATATGCGGTCGAAGGTATCATTATTGGATTTTCACCATGGTATGCATGCTAGTAATAGCCTTGAGATATCATCTATACGTGGATCCATGACAAAAAATTCTGGTGAAATTGGCACAAAAACGTGTAGGACTCTTCCAAAGAATTTCTGTCTCAAAATCAACTCCGTTTAGCTTAATTTTAAACATATACTCCCCATGTATCCTAACACTCGACCCAAGTTTTGTGCCAACATTCAAATCCAATTAATCACAATTTTAATTTTTATCTCAGACTGCGCAAAAGTGTTCGAATCTGACCACTTTGGAAAACGATCTCAACCAATAGCAACCGATCTTTAAAATTCTCACAATTTTTACAGGTTAGAAACTAGACAAAAATTATCAAATTTCAAAAAAAGAATCACCTGAAAAGCTTTAGAGGACAGTGAGAACGAAGCTTGCAAGATGTCGAAAATCTGGAAATTGCAAAAATCTGCAAATTTGATGGATAATTCTTGGACATAAACGACCACCCTAAAGAATCGTTGGCTCGATACCAAATTGATGTGGATTTTAAAGGAAGAATTCCAAGAAAATCCAAAAACGAACAAAAACGAGTGTTGATGTAGTGTTGAACAATAAAATAACTTCAAATCTTGAAAAAGACTCGAAGCGATCTTAACTCACCAAGTGGAACCCAGCCCTAAAGAAAAACCGACCTAGTAGCTATCAAGTGAATTTCCGGAACCAAACCACAACTCAAAGGTTTCTCTGAATAAACAAAGAAGGATTTTAAACTCAATAATCTCTGAATTTTTATTGAGATTCGAACCTATTTATTACAAATTAATATCTAAAACTAATTAAGATATTTATGGAAAGATAGGAATCTTATCCAAAAATATCCTAACTAACATTATCCTAAAATTCATCCTAAAAAAACGACTGAAATAACTAATCTAACAAATCTGGAAATCTGGAATATTCCCACACGTTTTTCCAGTATCTACACGTTTCAACAACCCTACAACTATATTTTCCTAACCTAATCAGACATAATTCCAATAATTATCAAACTATCCTAACTAACTAATAATATAACCTAACAACTAAATCTAATCTATAATAATTCGAATTAAATAAATAAAATAAATAAAATAACATAATTAATCCTTCCAACAGATCTTTCCAGATATCTTCACTTGATCAAAAAATTCCAGATTTCCTAGCGTATTCCAATCTTTCCCTCTTTCTTTCCAAACAAGTTAGGAGCTTAATTATATTATGATGATATAATCGACCTTTGGATAATCTTTAGAACTCCTATTGCATCCTCATCAACATTGAGGTATGTTGGCTTGATACGTCTTTAGTTCCTAATTGCTTGACTTCGGTGATCTTATTTGAAAATATGGTTTGGTTGTTTGGTTGAAAGTGTTATGATTCTTATGACATAATTTTTATAGACTGAATTTGTTTATTATAGTGTATATATAGTTTTTTTTGGATTATACTGAATTTAAAGTGGTTATGAACACAACTAGTCTACTAGTGAACATTTAACGCTTATTATTTTTTAATAGTCGGATCTTGAGATGTCCATATTAAAAATTGCTCATCTAAGTTTTTCCTTTTAATCATGATTTTACTTGCTATCTAACATTATACTTATTGAAAATGCTAGATTCTAGATATTATGAGGAGTGAAGGATCATCATAGAACAGTGACGACATTCAACAGATAAGGATATAATTAATTCCAATCATTTTTTTCCTTTTTTGTACATGTGTAGGATCAGTAGCATTCTAACAATCTTAAACCCAAACCACACTATAAATTACCCGAAACAACATGTAAATTTCTGTTGACATTTTGAGGAAAATACTTAACCATGTGTATGATTCTATATCAGATATTTGTTGTGAAGTTTTTTCATTTAACATTTTTATTTGAGTTTCTATGTTGTTAATAATCTAATTTATGATTGGCATATGATGCAAGTTGATTCTCTAAATAATAAATCTAATGTATAACTGATAATCTGATATAAATGATAATCTAATGTTAGGGAATTAATTCTGTAAATAATGCTTTTAAATTAATTCTGGAGTTGCTGAAGTGTCTACAATAATATGCTTCCAAATTAATTTTTATCATCCTGTATGATTTGATGTTCACCATTGGTCGTACTACTAGTTTGGTTTGATGATAGTATTATATAGTATATGCTGAATATGTTGGAATGTCTTTGGTGCCTCTTTATCTTCTTAGTCAAGGTGCCTTTTCTAGTATATGCATCAACATTGAGTTGGAATAGATGTTAAAAATAGTGTGCTAATATATATGCTTTTATGCTTCTGATCAGGTTGTAGGCTCAAGTGGTTCTGTTGTCAATAGGACATATGCAGCACCTCCAGTCAATCTCCACAGCTCTGCTTTCTTATGTGCTCTCCTAGTTGTGAAATGGATTTACAACGTTGCTCCCAAATTCTAAATTTTGCACACAAGCCGCAAGCAAGACAATCGGATAAAAAATCATCAAGGAAATGTATTCTTATTCTAGTTGTGTATATAGTATATTTCTCAGTTTGGATGTATAGTTGCCATACCTTGGCTATAATTTTTGTTTTGTACAATTTTCTTTCTTTGATATATATAAAATTACTAACAATTTATCAAAATGTCACTAAATTTTATTTTGAAGTTACGGCATATTGTTCTCTCTCAATACATATAGACGCAAAAGAAATGGGTGTCTTCTTTTATAATTTGTGGCAAGATTTACAGTTGCCTTTAAATATTAATGGTTATAGAAACAATATATGTGCTTTAAAAAGGTGGAATTARAGGCAACCAATAAATAGCGATGGACTTATGGTTGTCTCTAAATATAAATAGTCTTATTTGAAATATGTTTTTTCTGCCGCAAAAAGGTGTCATTAGGGGCAATTTACAATTCGTAATAGCCTAATGGTTACTTCTAAACATAAGTGTCTTTACCAGTACTATTACTTGTGTGCCTCAGAAAGGTAGCATTAAGGGTAACCTGTAATTAGCGACAAACTTATGGTTACCTCTAAATGTAAGTGGTTTAAGAAGCACCATGACTTGTCTGCCTCTAAAAAATGGTATTAAGGGCAACCTATATTTAGCGACGAAGGAATTAAAGGCATCAAGAAAATTGCTTCTAAAGACCATCAGAGGCCACAAATATATATATTTAGATGCGATTTATGGTTGCCTTTATATATAACTTTTTTTTTTGTAGTGATACACAATAAACCAAGAAAATTACTTGATTGAGTGATTATTTAAACAAAAATCAGAAAAATTAAGGCAATTAGCACAATTCAGGATATTAAATAAACAAACTGGTGAGTCCCTTAGGTTTTGAATGATGACAAACAGAAACACTGAACAAGAAATAGGACATTATAAATGTGAATACAGTTGGTGGGGAACCAGCTGTAATTAGAAAGCTATTTCCTTAGATAAGTTATTACTCTTATGTGTTATCTATTGAACTAACTTATCTATATGTAGGGAATAGTTGGATGAAGTTCCATGTACTGGTGGGGAATTAGTGGGAACTGTTCCCTTGATTGTTATGCTGGAAAACAGTCACATACTCTTTATTCTGCATCAACCATGTTACATGTGCATTCATTGAGTTAATTCCAAGACTTGGAGCATGGAGGYCTTTCGAAGACATTCGAAGAAAGAAGATTTGTTTATTATTGAAGATATTCAAGGAAGTTTCAAATCTTGAAGATTACATGAAGAAAAGAAGTTTATACTTTAATGCTTACTTAGGTTCTTTCATGTAATGTGCTCCATATTATGACCTGTATGTTTGGGTGATATAAGTGCTTGTAAATGTGTTGAGTTATGTTGTGAATTTTGGTACAAAATTTGGAACAGGATTCATAACATACTCAAAGTAGGGAACCAGGTTGAGGAACCATGTTCACTATGTAGAATATCTTAGCTGCTGCTTGCTTTGAAAAAAATTTCGTAAAATATTTCTTCAAGATCTGTTTTATAAAATATTCTAGCAGCTCGGTAATTAAGTGATTATATTTTTGATACCATAATACTAGGAGTATTTATCTTATATGATTTTATTCTTATGATAAAACCGAATAAGATATATACTTTCCATAAATCACATAATTGCTTGTAGATCAAGTTGATGTGATTTAAGGAAACTATGGTTATATATCCAAAGCCTATATATATATATATATATATATATATTCACTTACTCGTTCCATATTCCATATCTCTCTCAAGTATCAAACCCTACATCGAGTCATATACAAGAGCACCTTAGAGCGTAAACATATTCTCTTTCTAGCTTTAAAGAAGTGAGATCAAAAGAGAGAAAATTGCTATTGTCAAAGCTTTCAACAGAGGGGTTGAAGGGTGGGTGAGTGTTAGTGAGTTCAAACACAAGGGGCTTACGAGTATAAGTCAAGTGCACACCCGAAGTAGAGTGTGGGGTGTACTAGTTCTCAGAGTAGGGAAATAATAGGGAGTGTGTTCTTTATTTTTCGGAGTAGATTAATAAAAGAACATAGGGTAGGAGGATGAAGGCCATAGTTGGCTAAACCTCTTTAAATCTAGTGTTTCCTTTATTGCTTTATTTATATTCTGCTGTTTACAAGAACCAGCCCAACTAGTTCCTCACACAATCGAAAATAAAGAAAAAATAACCACGAGTATCAAACACTCAATTCACCCCCCCCTCTTGAGTGCTTTAGAACCTTCACAAATAAACAAAAATTAGGGCAAAGAACAATGCAAAAAAAATGAAAATTGATAATTTAAAAATAAAAAGGAAGAGAAATTACCTTTAACCGGTGATAATGCAAAAGGAACGGGAGAATTTTACTGAGAGAAACAGATGGAAATGGAAGATAGAGAGGATAGGGTGAACATGGAGGAGAGAGAAGGAAGAGATGAGTGATTAGAAGTGGTAGGGAGTGATTGAGTGTAAGGTGAGTTRATAAAAGAGAATGAAGGATAGACACAACATATATGCTCGAAACCGACCAGTCAATGCCTGAAAGTGAACTTTTTGGCCGAAAAAACGTAAATTGGTACCTTAGGACAAAACTTAAATTTTGTTTGGTATTTCCCCATAGAAAATTTTTATTGAGGTACTATTTCACAAAGTTCCATATATCTTTGGTATTTCCCCACAAAAAATTCTTTTTTTAAAAGGTATACTTTTGTAGAGTTCGTTTTTTAATATATACCCAAGATTTTGGTGATTCTATGTTGTGCACTGGTGCCTCTAAGCCCCCRATAATTAATTAGTTATACCCTCTCCTAGTAATAAAATTAACCTTAGTTAATTTAAAAATAAAAAATAAAGGCGCAACTATTTTCAGGAAAACCAAGTTAAATAATCTAATAATAGGAGTGAGGTAAAAAATTATAGATATATTGGAGTAAAAAAATGTGTAGATAGATTGGAAAAAAGGTGTGATGTTGGGACCGTGAACAACTCACATGTGAGTGTATGTGTTGTCCCACATTGGAATTCAAAGGGAGTGTTGTGGTGATAAATCTCACATTGAAAGAATTCGGGAGTTRAAACCACTATATAAGGCTAAGGACTACTCYCCTCATTGCCATATGGTTTTGAGGTGGAACCTCTTTGGTCTTGTAATGTGCACTTGCACCCCCTCGTGGCGGGTGYGGCCCAGACTCGTTTGAAACTTTGTGGTTTTCGCACCTTATGATAAAATAAATTAACACTTTTCTAAAATGAATTAAGGTAGGTCTAATGGAGAAGGCTCGATCAGCTCTACATTCCTCTCCTGATGATGTTAACTTGAGACAGTCTGAAATGGAGACTAGACTTCACTATTTTGAGACTCAAAGGCTTATGTCTCTTTCTTATAACAAAAGGCCAAGCTGGCATGGATCAAAGATGGTAAAACACAAGAGTTTTTCATGCTGCTATTTAAAAAAAGAGTTGTTCAGAGAAAAATTTACTCTATTAACGATATATGCTGGGTAAATGTGTGGATAATGTTGATGTTGTGTGATGTAGTATCACAGTAGGATGCCACGTGGGCCTCAAAGGGGTGATGTGTAAACCTTCCAATGTGCCATRTGTGATGAAAGGAGGGATGACTTGGAACCCTTATAATCGTGCCAAGTGTCAACGAAGGAAAGAAACTTGAGTATCAAGTAACTAACCATTATTAGGTCATTGATTAGTCACTAATAAGGGAATAATCCCAGATTTGGGAAACCCTAGGAACATCACCATGGGCTTTGTATGGCAAATCCAAGGCCAGCCCACCATTCATGACCTATGGCCAAGGGCCACGTGYCATCATGTGGTTGGGAGATGCAATTCTTGGGAATAGTATAAATACCCCAATAATTGCACCTTTCCCAACCCACATCATTTACTCCTTACATCAATCACATCACTACAGTCTTTTCACCAAAAAGGGAGATTGTCTTACCTCACTTCATTTACTCTCTTTCCTCCTTTTTCATTGGCTGATTTAAGAATCRGAGGGGGGGAATAATGGATAGATTATCTCCTTCATTTCAGGTGTTGGCCGAAGCCTTCCTCAATCGAACCCTCTCCTGGACGAGAGCTCCATTCAGGCGAATCCTCTCTAGGATGAAAGCTTCCCAAGTCGAATCCACCTTCGGACGAAGCCTTCACGATCCGATAGGCGAAGCTCAAAACCAGCGATCAGTTCTTCTTCACATGTCGAGAGCCGCATCGGTACCTTAACCTCTCGACGTTCAAGTTCAGGCGTAACTAGGGAGAGCCTACTCACCCCTCTAATCATCCAACTCACACTCCACGTTACACTTGTAACAACATTTGGCGTCGTCTGTGGGGAGGCGTCTAGTCATGTCTGATCACGAAAACAACATTGAAGCAACTCGAGTTCAACTCTTCGAAGCTGAACAAAAAACACGACAGGACCCTCCAATCGCCACCGATGAGGTGGACGACTACGAGGACCTGGACAGGGGCAATGAAGAGACCCCAAAAGACAATTAAACAGTCTACGTCTCCAAGCGAGAATATGAAGCTCATTTATCTACTCAGCGAAAGCTCTTAGAGAGTGTCAAAACTCTAAGTGAGCTAGTCCAAGACCTCCAGTAGGCTCAATCAAAGCAGTCAGAGATTTTGTTGGCTAAAGGTGAGTTTGATAGGAGGAAGAGTAAGCAGGTGATTGAAGGGGCAAGTACCCCTCCGATTCCCAAGCTGAAAACCATGGGAATTAAACAGCCTAGTCCTGTCAACAAACCTTCAAATGTGGAGAAGACTCGACCTTTGGCCAAGCCTTCTGTTAAGCCTTCGTCCAAGCCATATCGGCGAACGCCCCACACCAAGAAATMTCAGATTCAAGAAAAGTCCAATCGTTCTAATTCAGCAGAATCTCACTCTAGTCCACATTTGGCGAAGTTGGTAACACATGATGCTCGATAAATCATTGAGGCCAAGAAGGCCAAAAACTCAAAGATGGATGTTCGATGATTATTGGAGGCTAAGAAGCAAGCAAGGGCTTCCACGCAGCCCAATTGACCATTATACTCAGGCTCTGGATCGACTCCTATCATGGAGGATTCAACCTTATCAGTTTTTAGGGGGAAAGCCCCCATCCAAGCATCAGAGATCCAGATATCTTAAATCTTTKTCATACCTATTTAGGGGGAGAGAAGCAACGTTTCGACATTGGGGGTAACMCATTGTCCAATGGTCATGTACCAGGAGGGTACGTTGGTAATGGCCTAGAGACGCATCAGCCATTCGCTGTAGAGAGGCTTCGAAATTTGGCTCTCACCCAGCACTCTCCTCTCTCTGCTTCAATTGCATTGGC
>SNQN01007568.1:0-15524 GCA_008642245.1 Bassia scoparia | reverse complement strand
TTCCAAAGCCCAAGATCAAATTTTTCCTACTATAACTCCATATGATTGGAAAACGGATAGCCCGACGTATAATCCATATATAGCAACCTACTTTGAGCTAAGCCATGTATACGCAGTATCTAATGCCTACTATCCAGTTGATGATGCTCAATTTAATTGGTGTAGATTCTTCCGGACATATATATAGTGACACGCTTTGATGCTGGGCATAGCACAGAAGTGGTTCATGGATACCTCCGAGTCATCAACCAACTTCTCACTGAACTGTTATGATATTCTCAGCATCATTTTATGGCACTCGACCAAAGAAAAGGAAGTGTCAGCATTCACCTGGCCACTTAAGCGCAGAGAATAGAGAGCTCCACATCCGAAGCTCTGTCAAGAGATCCTTAATCCGAACCTCTGTAGATCCTAGGTTCCTGCACAAACATGGTCTTCGACTAATTAATTGTATCGGAACCTATTTTAACACAAAATAACATCTAAAAACTAACTAAGATATTCTTAGGCTAAAGATACTGAATCATTTATCCAGGAAAATAAACTCAACGCCTGAATTATGACGTAAATCCTAAAACCAGGTATCGATTAACTACACAATAAAGGATCTAATAACTGGAAGAGAGTTTATTTTGGGGAGACAAGCAGCTATAAGTATGTCGTTATATGTCAGGGTGTAAAATATCCAAACTAATTATATTTTCCGACTGATGTACTTAATACAGTAAGTGTGCCTTATGATTGTTATGCAATAAGGTAAGACGTGTCTAATCTATGAAGTGACTATGAATTATAGCCTTCAGTGTATTACTAAGATCTATATAATATCATGTCGATGAATGATAGGTTAAGGAATAAGTTCTAACTAAATATTCGATCAATGGACAATCTGTGAATGTATTGTATATATAGCTTTAGTTACATGCGTACGCGAATATAGTGTAATAGGGTAGTGTACCTTACAATTACGATAGGAGTACCATCGTTAGATGTTATTATCATGGAGTAATTCTATACAATGTCGCTCAGGAATCAGTTTCTAGACCCAATTCGATACTCTATAATATTCTTCTTCCGTCGGATTGAACGGATAGTGCTTCCAAATTCATGTGTTATTGAATAGTGCCTTCACCTAGTGTTAAAATCATCGGTGTCTTGCTGTTGGAGGCTAGAAGCATTATTAAGTTATGTTGTGCTCATGGTAATTTAGCAAGTGATTCTCGAAGTGTCCTAGGAGGTACGGTCAAAGTAGTCTTCTAATTTATTTCTTTACGACTTCTCCATCTTCAAGTTCGATCGTAGATATTTGTGATCGGCTCATTCTCCATCACGTTATATTCGCAAGTGATGATGAGGTGGAGTATAGGCGCACACTTTGTATGTTGAGTGTGACGGTAGATGCCAGACGAATAGGTTCCGGAGCGGTTTGTTAAGTTAGAAGGTGAGTGATTAGATCTTTGGCCCATCGACGACAACTACACTCACTCGCGGCTGATATTGAACACTTGAATGAACGTGTATTAACTACCTCACGTCCAGTTAGCCGGTGCAG
Source organism: Bassia scoparia (assembly GCA_008642245.1). NCBI lineage: Eukaryota > Viridiplantae > Streptophyta > Magnoliopsida > Caryophyllales > Amaranthaceae > Bassia > Bassia scoparia. The sequence goes on along the minus strand of SNQN01007568.1, from coordinate 13,972 downwards.
CCCCGACGCACAGCCCACCACCAACTCGTCTCTCTTCTTTCCTCCTCTGTTCGTTTTCCCTCTTTTTCCTTCTCCTTGTTTTTAATTAATTTAAACACACTTCAATAAAATAATTATCACATGTTTATACTCTATAAATATGAAATTAATGTTTTAATATTGGTTTGAAGTAAATAAAGTAATTATCATATGAGTTTTAACATTTGTTTTTATTATTCTTTTGAGTTTTGAGTATTAATCTCAAGAGTTTAATAAATTTAAAAAATCAGGAATTTTATTACAAATATGGGTTTTGATATAAAAAGGAAGTTCAGCAAATATAGAAGATTTTTTATATTTTTTTGTGAAGTTCCTATAGTTTGTGTATATTTAAGAGTAATATTATTTTGTATAGAGATCTTACTTGTGTAAACAGTAATATTTGTGTGGAGATTGGATTAGCGTTTCAAGGTACAATTTATGTGTTCAAATATTATTTTAATGTGCTATTATGTTTTTAAGAAATGATTTATATGATAACATGTATTATTGTTGATTGAATATTTTGTATGCAAAGGATTGAATTATTTGTAAAAAGGTTTTTGAAAATAATGGTTGATGTTTATTGATTTTATTGAAATCATTTTTAAGAAAAGGTTTTGATAAAAAAAAAAGGTAATGGATTTTTATTGAAAGATATATTGAAAAGATTTTCATTTTATAGAAAGAATGGTAGTGAGGATTTTGGATTACATCTCCAATGGAGAGCTTTTTGCTCATTAATTATATAGTATTATTTATTATTATAATATTATATTATTATTATATTATTATTATATTATTATTATTATTATAATCATCATCATCATCATCATCATCATCATCATTTTCATTGAAATCCCACTATCTATGCGGATTTGGGTTGATGGGACTATGACCTTTGCATGGTCTAGTCTTTTCCTCAAGTATATAGACTACAGAAAGGAGTTACTAGTTTGAGGGGTGTGCACACTTAGGTGGTGGAAATTGGATTTGAAAGGTTTCRATTATTTGGTATATTATATTTTGGAAAGTGAATCTTATTATATTTATTACTATATTTTATATGACTTGAAATTCGGAAAGTGGAATRTGGAAAATTGGTTTTTGGAAAATTCTATTTTTGGAAAGATTTTATGTTGGAAAATATTTTATCTTTTGGAAAGTTTCCTAATTGGTAAGATATAGAATATTTAATATTATGGAAAGTATTTTTCTATGACATATAAATTGTACTTAGCGTATTTTGCTAACTTGTACTTTATTGTTTTGGTGTTTCACCCTATTTACCTTATGGTAAATAGATGTGATATTTATATGCAAGAATAAGAGCTCAACATGTGCATGGGGAAACAAGGGAGATTCCACCTAGATGACTAGATCTAGGGTTTTGAATAATGATTTTTAGTATATTTTTGTATTTTGGAAACAATTGAATATTTTGGTTATTATTAATAAAAGAAAAAGATTTTCCGCTGCAATATTTTGGTAATACGCTCAAGTTTATCTTTATGGTATTTTGTATGTATTTCCGTAGAGGGAGATTTGAGGGTGTTACAYGTCAGTTCCCTGCCTCGAGTACTTAAACCACTAGTGTAGGCGTGTTCCCTTGTCGGGCCTACGTCCTACATCGATTTTGAATTGTGGGCCTGAGCCACAGATACAACACGTGAGTGCATTGGGGTTTGTTGTCGATAGAGGGGATCGCCACCATGCCTATACAAGTTAATCACGAACGCCTGAGACATTGGTGCCAAACTRATGGGCCCACTGTTTGGTTTGGTAACTAGAGTGTGGGTTCGGGGACATGACACAGATAAGATCTTTAACCAAATCCGCCCGCATGTAACGGCCTCTACTCGGTCTCATTGTAATTCCATAAATCATAATCATTAAATTCAAAGAGCCTATTGATTTGACCTTAAAAGCGCACTAAAGTAATATTATTACAAAAGTTGATTTCTATTATACAAGCGTCGTTACATAGCCTAATAATTGCAACCCCTTTGGATTAATCAAATTAATATGGTGCCTAAAACCCGTTCGTCATAATTAATATGAATTTAATGTGATTCAAGCAAATTCTGGTTTTGATTAAACAATCGAAAGAGTCATAGGCRCAAAGATCAAGAATAATAATACACAACAATTGAAAACTCAAATATATACAAATCAACTTACCTTTCATCGCTATCAATACAAAAGAAAATCAAAATTAGTGTATCAAAAGCTTTGCTTCCAATTCAATCGCTTATCAMAACAAAGGAAATCGTTATTAGCATTGACAATTACAATTAAAACGATTGCGATAAATMAAAAACGATTGAAAACGAATGAATTCACATGATTGAAAACCAAAAGCAAAMCGAAATTCAATGTATTATATTAAATAAATTTAATAACAAGAAAAGAGAGAGAGTTTGATTGAATAGCCTCGGAATTTGTACCTAAATCTGCAAAGATATGACTCCAAAAGCTGCGATGAATTCGAGGGACTTTTWATTTGGAAAGTGGTTTGTGTTTGTGGATTGAATTTGAATGAGAGACTTTTGAGAGCTTTGAATTGCACTACGTATTATGATTTTCCATGATGTTCGAATAAGCACTGAGAGCATGTATTTATAGGCATTTTAGGGAAGGATAAGATAGCAAAGGCTAATTTATCTATCTTTTGTCTCATATCTTTGGGAATTTTTGCATCTCTATTTTCTAGATCTATCCTACGGCCCGAGACTATCCCAGATCTGGATTTTGGCTTCCTTGGAGATTAAGTCTAACCTCATAGAATATTCTGGATCATTCTTGAATTTTTTGGATTTTTCTWAGAATTTCTGAATTTATTTATTTTCGCAAATTATTTCGCAAACTTATAAAAAACATAGTAAAATCTCAAAACTATTTAAAAGTATTGGCGAACTCAGAAAATGAGAAGAATAAGATGAGAATGAAAAATCTTAGAAATGACCTTTATAAATATTACTAAAAAATCGTTTTGCGAAGAAAATKGCCTAAAAATAGAAATTAAATTAATTAAAATAAATATTTTCCGCCTATTATTGGGCCCTCGGTGTATGATTTCAAACCCAACTTTAATTCAACTCATGTAAAGGTTTTTGATTTGTGGATTTCATCACAACTTTCGGAATCAAATATAAATCGAAATGTCGCACTTTTCCTCATGGACTATTCAATATGGGGAGACACTTTTGGGTGTCTACAAAAGCCCCCACATTGGCTAAGTCTGGAGGGAAGCTTGTTCTCGTAAAAYGAAAGTCAAAGTATTTGATTCAGGATGGAGGATAGCTCAAGACGTTCAGTGGTCTTGAGTTACCCTTTTMACCAGTACTTGCAAAATAAAGGTTAGTTTTACCTGTTACCGTGCTCCATGCAGTTGTATTCCCTCGGAAGTGCTTGGATCCTTGGGCGATTTTCTCATTACGGCTGGCCTTGGCTTTTCAAGAGAACAACAGTGACATGAAAATGATAGTCCTAACTCGGTATTAAGGACTATCTTGATAACGACATAGGTCTGCTTTAATGCCTAGGGAGACTTGAAAATGATAGTCTTAACTACAGATTAAGGACTATCTTTATAATGGCGTAGGTGTGTTTTAATGCGTAGATAGACTTGAAAATGATAGTCATTACTYAGGATTAAGGAATATCTTGATAATGACATAGGTATGTTTTAATGCCTAGAGAGACTTTCATGTAGTTTTAACTTGTAACTTGTGACCCTTGAAATTGAGAAGGTGCTCCAAAGGCTACATAAGTTTGGTTTTATGTTCCTAGTGCACNCGAAATTCAATGTATTATATTAAATAAATTTAATAACAAGAAAAGAGAGAGAGTTTGATTGAATAGCCTCGGAATTTGTACCTAAATCTGCAAAGATATGACTCCAAAAGCTGCGATGAATTCGAGGGACTTTTWATTTGGAAAGTGGTTTGTGTTTGTGGATTGAATTTGAATGAGAGACTTTTGAGAGCTTTGAATTGCACTACGTATTATGATTTTCCATGATGTTCGAATAAGCACTGAGAGCATGTATTTATAGGCATTTTAGGGAAGGATAAGATAGCAAAGGCTAATTTATCTATCTTTTGTCTCATATCTTTGGGAATTTTTGCATCTCTATTTTCTAGATCTATCCTACGGCCCGAGACTATCCCAGATCTGGATTTTGGCTTCCTTGGAGATTAAGTCTAACCTCATAGAATATTCTGGATCATTCTTGAATTTTTTGGATTTTTCTWAGAATTTCTGAATTTATTTATTTTCGCAAATTATTTCGCAAACTTATAAAAAACATAGTAAAATCTCAAAACTATTTAAAAGTATTGGCGAACTCAGAAAATGAGAAGAATAAGATGAGAATGAAAAATCTTAGAAATGACCTTTATAAATATTACTAAAAAATCGTTTTGCGAAGAAAATKGCCTAAAAATAGAAATTAAATTAATTAAAATAAATATTTTCCGCCTATTATTGGGCCCTCGGTGTATGATTTCAAACCCAACTTTAATTCAACTCATGTAAAGGTTTTTGATTTGTGGATTTCATCACAACTTTCGGAATCAAATATAAATCGAAATGTCGCACTTTTCCTCATGGACTATTCAATATGGGGAGACACTTTTGGGTGTCTACAAAAGCCCCCACATTGGCTAAGTCTGGAGGGAAGCTTGTTCTCGTAAAAYGAAAGTCAAAGTATTTGATTCAGGATGGAGGATAGCTCAAGACGTTCAGTGGTCTTGAGTTACCCTTTTMACCAGTACTTGCAAAATAAAGGTTAGTTTTACCTGTTACCGTGCTCCATGCAGTTGTATTCCCTCGGAAGTGCTTGGATCCTTGGGCGATTTTCTCATTACGGCTGGCCTTGGCTTTTCAAGAGAACAACAGTGACATGAAAATGATAGTCCTAACTCGGTATTAAGGACTATCTTGATAACGACATAGGTCTGCTTTAATGCCTAGGGAGACTTGAAAATGATAGTCTTAACTACAGATTAAGGACTATCTTTATAATGGCGTAGGTGTGTTTTAATGCGTAGATAGACTTGAAAATGATAGTCATTACTYAGGATTAAGGAATATCTTGATAATGACATAGGTATGTTTTAATGCCTAGAGAGACTTTCATGTAGTTTTAACTTGTAACTTGTGACCCTTGAAATTGAGAAGGTGCTCCAAAGGCTACATAAGTTTGGTTTTATGTTCCTAGTGCACGAAGGATCGGTACGGTCTGGTTCGAYGCCCCACATCATGTCCAATTCTGGTTTAGGATGCAAAAATGTATGGTCAGAATTGTAGCATGTCTAAGTCTAGTTTAAGACATGAAAGGATGATACTAGAGTCTAATCCTAGTACAAAGTGTTAATTGAAAAGTGCTGATTGAAAAGGGCCTATAGAGGTGTGCTAATTGAGAAGTGACTAAAGAGTGGTGAAATGGATTCTCTTGAACTTGAACTTGAACTTGACATTGATATTGACGGGGCAAATACTTTGACTTAAAAGAGACCTGGTCCATAAGTAGAATTTCAGATTTTCCACTTGGACACGCAATAGAGCCTTAGGAGACGAGAAGCCCCCAATTGGAAGATAAGGGATGTTTTGAGTGGAACATGATTACGGCAAGCTCCCCAGCAAGATTTGGAGACAAGTTTGATGGTAGATGGGTCATTTTTGGGGATTAAATGAACAAGTCCCCCAACGAGATGTACTAACCTTAAAGATTAGGTGGCTTTACTTCTTAGAGATTGAGTCAATGAGTCCTGTGGCCAAAGGATAGACTATGATTCAAGAAACAGAAAAGAGTCAAATTTGTGACTAAGGGTCAAAGATGTGGCTTGATGTGAGGTTGGCTAATGATGTGGGTACAAACATGAGTCTATGTCGGGGTCTAGACCTTATAATCGAACCACTCATTGAGATGAACCTCGTTTTATTTTTTTGTTGAGTTCCCTAGTGTTTTGAGTGATGACAAATAGTTACAAGAACAGTTACATTGGTTTGGTGAATATAGCTGATCTGAGCAGCTGAGAAACTATTCTTGTTCACGTGAAAGAAATTAAAGTGACAGTATGCTGAACAAGTTATATTGTGCAAAGTGTTTTATGTGTCCTGCATACAGGAATTCCAAATCTTGAAGAAGAAACCTCCATCGAGGAAGAATCGAGAAGATCCAGTTTGCAATGAAGAATTAAGGATAGCTTCGAGATGTTGAAGAACAATGAAGATTAGTTCTAGGGTTAGAATAAGTCTTCTAGTTGTAAAAGTGCATAAGTTTGTTTAATGAATGAGATTTTTCTTATGTAGGGTCTAAGACAACTAGACCAGTTGGTTAGTTGGCTTTGACACTACCAATTGGGAAAACATTTCTACTGTTTTCACAACACGGATCATCTTGTCAAGCAAGAAAAGATTTTCCGAAAGTTTTCTTAAAAAAATAAATTGGAAACTTCAAGATGATATGGTGAGGATTTATGTTAAGAATATTTGGTAACTTCTTGTGTTTGAATTACGGTAACACAAGATATTATTTTATCAAGGATGAAATAATATCTTGTGTGTGTCACGCCCCGACTTTTAACCGTTTTATTAAGTTGATTTAGCCTTAATTTAGTAGCGGAAATCCTAGATTAGTCGGAGCGGGACATGCCGCGTTTCTCTATTGAGAAACACAAGGCGCATAAATAATAAATTAAAACCATTGAGATTAATAAAACAAGGTCTCGTGATATTAAATAGATAAATAGTCGTGATATAAGTCATAGTAATTCTAAAAGCTTAKACTAGAGTTTAGTACAACCGTTAGCTAAGTAGAGTTTACTTTATTGAATTGAAATTCGCAATCTAACTCGTTCTTCCTCACCACTAATCCATCCCGTTGCCCTCTTCAGTACCTAAAACCAAAATCAACATCGTGAGCCAAGGCTCAGTAACGTACTACCCTAACAACGTAAATTCATTTCAACTCGTTTTGTTTGAAATCAGAAAGAGAGCTTTAGAATTGAGTAAAACCTTTATGAAATCATTTCATAAAAGCGTTTCAATAAAAACAAACAAATGATAACCATAAATACCAACATTAGCATTTTAACGTTATCATAATTCATCTTATAACAATTCCCATTATCATTTACATCCATTAATATTTAGGTAGCTAGCGTGCCATCATCATTATTTTACATAAATAGGGCATACCCACGAGGGACAGCGAAACAGGGCATACCTACGAATGGGCAGCGACATAGGGCATACCCACGAGGGGTAGTGAAACAGGGCATACCCACGAGGGGCAGCGAAATAGGGGATATCCACGAGGGGCAGCGAAACACATCATCATAATGCCAAAACCTCGTATTTCACTTTTCCTTATCATGTTTCGTTTCTTTTAACCATCAAGCGTGAACTTGTCATCGTTTCACCATCATAAAACTTGGATCATAAAGTTTCGTCAAAACAATCGTTCTTTCATAAAAGCACACTTGAAAACAATATTATAGCCATCATTCTTCAAATAAAATCATAAAATAAATCCCACAATCAACATAAAAATCGTGACATAGAAAAATTTCCATATTTAACAAAGCAATTCCATAAATACATTTGCAAGGGGATCGTGGGTGCTAGCAATAGATGTTACCTCGGTCCAACGTTAGCAATCAATCCTTACTTTTGATGAATCGTTCTCCCCGAGCTCTAAGGACTAATTTATCTTTGATAGTAAAATATTATAACATTAATAACTTGATAAATAATACAACTCAAAATATTATAACCTTGATTACTCCATTTTATATATACATAACTTTTATTTTATAAAAACCTTTGAAAACATTTTTATAATACTTATTAAGAAGATTATAAGCTTATAAATAATATTAGTGATAGCAATATTTATATTAGTATCAAAATCAATAATACTAGTTGTAAAATAATATAAGTAAACCAAAATAATAATAGTAGTAATAATTTTAGTAACAAAATAATAATAATAATAATAATAATAATAATAATAATAATAATAATAAGGAAAATTTGTCAGCAACTACCCACTTTTTGTCCAATTTTGAAAACAACTACCCACTTTTTTTTTAAAAAAAAAAACAACTACCCACTTATTATCAAATGTTTGTGAACCACGACCCACCCCTGGTTTCCGACCAAACAAAACCATTTTCCGATATGTGGGCCCCACCAATACCACCTTTCTTCCCTATTTTCGTGAAATTACCCTTTTGCCCCCCTTTATTACCCCTTTTATTTCTTTTTCTTTTTTCTTTCTTCTTTCCTCTTTCTTATTTCTTCCGAGTTCTGCATCGGGCTGCCTTCTTTCTTCATTTCCTCTTCCTTCATCACTTCCCTTCTCTCTCCTCACTCTCACTCTCTTCTTCACTCTGTTACTCAACAATCGACACCCGAAATCATCAACATGTTATTTGCACGCAATTCTCACACGCCACCTTCTTTCTTTGTACTTGTATATTACCACGCAAACTCTAATCTCTTCTCATATTTTGATTTGCAACAATCAAATTTTTCTGGGGTGTCTCCTCATCTTCTGGGTATGTCCTTAAATCAATTTTTTAATTTAATCCCTTTTGATTTTTTTTTTTAATTTTTGTTGTGGGTTAGCTGCTTAAATTTGGAAGCCATTAATTTGTTCTGGGCTAACTTCGAGTATGGAAGCCATTGATTTGGGTTTTCACAGCTTTAATTCGTCGACCTCAATTCCAAATCAAATTTGAGACCCTTTGATCAATTAATTTGGGATTAAGTAATGTGGAAGATGAATTGGGTTTGGTTGATAAGTTCAAAATGTCTGATTTTGATGTTGTTCGCAATTTCTCAACAATTCTTTGAATTGCGGATTTGGGGTAAGGATTTTTTATCTTTGTCATAAGATGTGGGTTTAAGTTGGCAAATTAGGATTCTTTGTTTGAGGGTTTTGATTACAAAATGTTTATACCTTCTCCAATTGATTTTGATTTTGATTTTGTTTTTGGGGTTGATTTTAATTTTGTTTTGGGATTTTTTTTATTAACTGAGGAAATTGAGCAATGTGAGCGAAGAAAGAGAAGACAGAACAGAGAGGAAAGGAAAGGAAGAACAGAGAGAGGAGGTTGTGGTTGTGTAATGGTGTGCTGGTGCGAGGTAGAAGAAAGAAGAATGAAGGGAGGAGGCAGAGAGTATTTAATGGGAAGGAAATTGGGATTTTAAATAGAGAAGTAAAGGGAGGGTATTTGTGTCATTTCATTGATTCCGGGGAGGGGATGCCTGAAAACAGCCTTGGTGTGGGGCCCACGAGTGAGTTTTGTGGTTTTGTTCACCAGAAATCTACCATGGGTCGTGGTTCACAAACATTTGATAAAAAGTGGGTAGTTGTTTTTTTTTTAAAAAAGTGGGTAGCTGCTGACAAATTTTCCTAATAATAATAATAATAATAATAATAATAATAATAAGAATAATAAATAAATAAATAAATAAAGAATATGGCAAACATTAGTAAAGCAGTAGAAGTTTTGGTTGGACTTACGAAGTGACCAAAAATAGAGGAAACACAGGAGGGAGGAAGCAGGGCAGCACGATARCAGCACACCATGCAACAGTGGTGGCAACAGCGACCACAGTAGGCAGCCGCACCACCAATATACGGTGGTTCGTGGCTGGGCCGTGGTTTGGCGAAGAGGAGATGCAAGGGGAAGTGGCACAACAATGGAAGCAACCACACAACAATCACAACAGCAATCACGTAGTAACAACCGCAACAGTGGTGCTGCAGGYGGCGGCGACGGCCTGTCGTGGTGGAGTCGAGGAGAGAGAGGGAGGYARAGGAGGTACGACGGCTGCTACGGTGGCCAGTGGTGGTTGTGCATTTTTGGGAAAAAAGTTGAATTGCTAAACTAATTGAGAATTCGATTCAGAAAAAACTAGTGAAATAAAGATGAGATTAGAGATGATTTGTGATAAAATCAGAAGTAATGAGAAGGTATTTATAAATGAATTAGGTGATTAATTTAATGGGAAGCTTTATGTTGATTGGGGAACAATGGAGGTTTGACGAATGGAGGAGAATGTAGATGATGGTGTTGTAGCAAGTCGCTTGGCAAACTACAAGATTTCTTCTAAGCTGCAGGGTTGAGAGATGGGTGGAAGCTTCCCTTCAACGCTACTCCAAGGGAGCTGATCTTGGGATGGAGACTCGAGATGGCTTGGCRTTTCAAGTACTTCTTGGCTCCTTAGCACATGAAAGAAGGAGAATAATCATTCGGATTATCTCCCCTCTAATGCCTAAGTAAAGGAAGGAGGAAAGTAAATGCAATTTAATGTAGAGATAGGTTAGAGAGAGAAACTTCTATACTTGCTTAAGTATGAAATAAATGTTCTCATATGTATGAATGAATGTGTGAAAAATGAGGTCTCTCATGGGGTATTTATAGGCATTTGCCTTGTCCCATGAGAGCCTTGATGTGTTACACTTGTCACCATCTTCAGCGTTGTTTTATTTGTTCTGCTTGCTTATGTAGTCTGACATCTGTTTCTCATTTTGCTTCAGTTGTGCTTGCACGGATAATAAGTCRCTTAACTTTTGACACGTGGCACAGTAGGAAGTTGACACGTGGCCTAGGGACTCTTTGCCACCTTGGACTCACTTGTCTAACTAAACAAGGACACGTAGCATATAGTTTTCACATGCCACATCATTTTCCCCTCAAACGGGGTTTATGATGCTAAGAGTAAATCCCCTTTGAAATATCGAGGGCGCTTGACTCCTTCRCGATATCGAGGGCGCTTGCCCTTCACGATTTATTTAGTAGCTCTCACTTTGAGGCTAACTACATTTCGCAATTTATTTATTTTTTTATTTGGTATTTCTCGCTTTGAGGCCAACATTAACCCTTTGAAGGGTCAGGTATCACCCTTTTGGAAGGATGACCCTTTGGGTAAAATTCCCATCAAGTGCATGGACCCTTCGTATGATTAATAATTCAGCTTCAATTTAGTTTGATATGGGTTGGAACTTGCATCCATTGTATGCATTTAAGGCCTTGAGTATACTCGAAGTACCAAAATGTAGATTGTATGCTTATTTTTCCTTTATATGTCTTCAATACTTATAATAGATAAATGACATACCATACTTGCTTAGCTCCTTTCCACTTACATTATGAAGTATGATGCGAAGGATGAAGACCAAGGTTTTTAGAATTTTGGAGCATGTAGTGGTGGGCCTTACTTTGCTTGTAGCTTGCTTCATCAAATGTCACATGTGAAAACTAAGGGTAAAATGATGTTCCTTTACCCTTTGTCTTACTAGCTTTAGAGTTTTCCTCAACAAATGAAATGCATGGGAGCACACAACATCTTGTAGTGGGACATAGCAGATTGCATGCATTGTGCATTTATGCCTTTATGCATGTCCATGCACTACATGTATGAATTTTGGCAATTTTTTAGTGTCAATCCGTAACTAATACACAACATGGGACCGACTTCAAATCAATTCCCTTCAATAATTGGTGGCTTTTGCTTCAACTGGTTACTAGTACAAACTCAGCAAGGCCTTCGTCTCCTTTGCATTTGTACTCTAATTATAATTTTTGYCATTTTTCTAGCTTCTTCATTTTTTTTATTTTTCCAAATTAATCTCAAAGATAAAGATCACAACCGTATATAACTTTCTTTGCAGCCCAAGGCTTTGCCATCTCTAATGAGCTTGCTACTTGTGATGAATGGTGCTTCTTTCCTTCGCATGTTTGTTCATGCTTGGCCATCTTTGATGGTGATGGAGTATATACAACACAACGAGGTGGTGACGTGTCACGACTAGCCGCTGATGCAAAGCACTTCGTGCTTTAAAACATAACGAAATTGTCTCGTCCTTAGCAATTTGGGTGACACGAATAGAGGTGGCCTGTCCCTAACTCAACCTACAGCTCGTGATAATTTGATGGCCGGAGAGTGCGGCGATGCGAGAATGTCGCGGCCCTTGCCATCACCTCCAAACCTAAGTCCGTGGCCACGCCCAACTTACAGTAATCACACCAATCTATGTCCCAGTCTTATTACCGACACATTCACGTTTTATGAGCTATTCTTTAACCCCGTTCCTCGAGACATGCGCCGTCAATATACAACATAGCTGCCCGACCCAAACATGCATAGTAAGCCCACTGCCGAAGGTTTAGCTTCACAGCACTCCCTACTCATAATTGCAATTTGAGGGCATTGGCTGAAGCTAACTTGTGCATTTCACCACTTCTCTTCGTTACCCCTATTCTCTTCTCCCGAAGGAGGCTTCGAGCCACTCAAAATAGAAACTACATTGCGTTTCACGATGCATTGGAGCGGGGGATGTGATGTGATTGTGATGCCTAGGCCCACTGGTGTATATCGATGCCATTTAGGCGATGCCTAGCTACCATGCATTTCTATTCCTGCTTATATTACCATATAATCTTAGCCGAAGGGAGGCGGCCTGCATACAAAAGTATTGTAGGCACCGCAAGTGTAAGTTCAACCCTTTCCACTTGCTGGATTAAAGTTGGTGATGCGAGTAGCCTCTTCGCCGCCAGCGGGGATGACTAGTTTAAGCCTCACAGTTCTGAGAATTCACACTTGTGCATATTGTACCCACCCATTTCATCCTCCCACATACAAATTTATATTTTTTATAAATATCTTGCTAATCATAGGACTACGCTGGACGATGTAATGGCTTATCAAATAAGTTACGTCGTCTGGCGAACGAGAATCAATGCCGAAGGCCTTTTGCGTGGGTAAGCCGCGGTGGGAAAGGGAGGGAAGGGTGGGGAAGAGTTGGGGGGAAGGGGGGGGATCTAAAGTGCTAAATTCGCAACTCTCAATCATCAAATTGTATTAAGCCGTCGACGCAAGGCTACCTTGAGCATTCTGCCCACATATTCTTTCTCTTCGCGCATGAGCACTACTCTTCGCTAATAGAGGGAATCTTCCGTTGCGAATTGTTATTCCTATTGCATAGCATTTGACGCTCTCTGAAGATGAAGCATGCGTAAGATTCATGTATAAGCTCACATGCTAGTGTAATATTCGCACTTTCCTTATATTGCATTTGCGATGAGTATCTTCTATCAGTAAAGCTTATTGCACAAGGTAGCTTAGTAAGCCTCAATGCCGTATTATTCAGAGCTAGCTGACATTCGTCCTCTAAATTTACATTCAGTCGAGACGAGCCAACTGGTAGATTAGAAACAAAGCTTGCGACGCGTGACTATGTCTTGTAGATTTAACATGGCTTTTAGATGTCGAAGAGCCATATTCGCTTAAATTGTTCCGAAAGATAAGCCTGGATAGTCAATAGCATGTTCTCGGCATAGTTGTATGGTGTAGACAATGAATGATGTCGATAGCTTCGTCAACCACACTTCTGACAATCACATTGAACTTTGCTTAAGTTGACTTGTAGTTATTTACAAGTTAAATGACATGTTGGAGTTTGCCTTTTTTGTTAGTCGCAATATCAAAACAATAAGGTAGTAGACTTGCTATCATAGGATCATGCAGGAATTGGACAGTAGACGAGCATCTTTCAACCGATTGCTTTGACATAGTCTCCTAGCTTCATTATCTCTATTTACATAATGCCACAAAGTATCTTCGCCACATATCTATTATTTTGAACTCACTAAGTAATTTTGCAAATTTTTTTGTGTAATTCCTGTCCAGACGATGCCCTGTTAGCATTAGTTTTTCCTTGCTAAATTTTAATCCCCAAAATTTAGGAACCATTTATGGGCCTGTTGCAAACGCTTCTCCTGTTTGAACTGCATTTGATAAGCGTATTCATTTTTCGTCCACGCTTTATTATCAATTGATATCCTGTTGATTCAATAGTGGTGCATTGACATGAGAATCGATCATCAAAATATGTATAACACTTGCTATGACTTCCGTTCATGTGTCCGAT